>JAKSZP010005841.1:0-54881 GCA_022478985.1 Massospora cicadina | reverse complement strand
CCTTTGGTACGTTTGTGTTTGCTTTGGGCTGCAATTGCGGGTTGAGTGTGAGCTGGTGGTTTGGACAAGTTTGCAGAGTTCCCTTGTTGCTGGAATGTTACAGAAGTTTCTGGCGTCGAAAATTGAGGGGCGGTTTGTTGGGCCTCTCTAAATTGGGGAGGCCCATCCAGATTGGAATTAACTCCAGCCAATTGGGAGGAGGGAGATGTTTCATCACCATCCCAATCTATTTGGGTAAATTCAGCCCGAGTAATTGCTGTGATTTCGTGGGCAAAACTCACTGGCTGATTGGTGAATTGGTCGTTTTCAGCATATGAGATAAAGTGCCGACTTGAGAAGTGCCGATTATGAGGTTTAAATGAGACGGGTGAGATTGGAACTGGTGTGAAGTTCCAAAAGCTGAACCATTTAAATCCCCATTGTGAAGAGTAGATTGTCCCAATTTGGTGCTTAGTGAACCAGAATGTGTGGCTAATCCAACCTTACATCTGAGGGTTTGGGGGCCAGGTGATTGTTGGGCCTCGTTAAATTGGGGAGGCCCATCCATATTGGAATTAACTCCAGCCAATTTGGAGGAGGGCGATGTTTCATCACCATCCCAATCTATTTGGGTAAATTCAGCCCGAGTATTTGCTGTGATTTTTTGGGCAAAACTCACTGGCTGATTGGTGAATTGGTCGTTTTCAGCATATGGAGATAAAGTGCCGACTTGAGAAGTGCCAATTACGGGGCTTAAATGGGACGGGTGAGATTGGAACTGGTGTGAAGTTCCAAAATCCGAACCATTTGAATCCTCATTGGGAAGAGTAGATTGTCCCAATTTGGTGCTTAGTGAACCAGAATTTGCGGCTAATCCAACCTTACATCTGAGGGTTTGGGGGCCAGGTAGCTGGGTATCGCCCCTCATGGAGGGAGCCAGAAACACGGCGTCAGCAATAATAGATGGGGCTGAATTAGATGACACAATGGGGGAGGTGAATGCCTGGATGGGCTGAGTTGCATTCAACTGAGAAGACGCCATTAAAACAGCGTGGGTGATGGCCTCCTTGGTTGGAGGGGGCCCAGCGGGTTGGTGGGAGGCAGCACACACAGAGCTGTTAGGCGTGCAGGTTGCAGAAGTGCGATCAGGTGAACTGGCGCTAGTTGAAGTAGCTCCAGGTTGGGGGGTGGTGCCTGCTTTCATGGCTGCTGCTTGAGAGCGGGTAATTCTGGTTGACCCTGAGGTGGGTAACCGAGGGTTGCTTCGTTTGGGGGTGATGCTGGCTCGTTTGGAATAGCCTGCGGGTTCTTTTGCGGGGTTTCCCGCCATATTTGCTAATAGTTTTCGTAAATCTCTTTAGTGGAGCTCAATTTCAGGCTGAATTGATTTTTGAAAAGTGATGCTTAGCAGAAAGAGAACTCCCCTCTACATCTCCTTCAGCCATCTCTAGCCTAAAAGCTGTAGCATGGGGCAGCCCAAACCTTCTGCACCAAAGGCTAAATGTGAAGCCATAACTAATACAGTGTCTCCACAAAAAATTACCCAGGTAGTTGAGCGCCTCTATGACCTCCCCTGCAACAAGTGAAGCCCTGAACTTACCTCCCAACTGATGGAATCCTTGACATGTATTGAGAATCCTTTTAAAGATGAATCTGAATGGGGTTGTGAAGATGTCAGTCACTATGTTTTAGGAGCTTAAGGTGAAGTGGAGGTACCTGACCAATTGAACCTGAGGAGGGTGATTGGGATAGACCCCGTCAAATGTATTTCTGACAAGTGTTGAGAGGTCATGAGATTATTGACACTTCCAGTGATGCTGACCAGCTCATTGCCATGATGATCCAATCTACCCTATGTGTCCATACCCTGCATATTATCCAAGAAAAATACCCTTAAACTGCTAAACGGCTTGCCTCTGCTCTCCGTCTAAAGGAGATATTTACTTTTTCCCCCAACTTTAGTAAAACTTTAAAGTGGAGGTCGTCATTAATGTAGTGCAGGTTAGAAATATCCTCGACACTGGGTCCCCTGTAAACGTTGTATCATCCAAACTTATGAAAAATTAAGCTGGCCTCTGACCTCAATTATATGCAAGAGTTTGGGATTTTTGGTCCAAACAACACTCACGCCATCAGAGCCTACTCTTCTCTGCCCATTCGTTGAGAAGCTCATCTTGTCATCCTCAGTGGTGGCCTTGGATGATAATACCTATGATTTACTCATTGGTACCCAGTTCATGCTCAAATTTGAAGGGTTATTAACACTGTAAGTCCAGGGGAACGTCCCTGTGTGTCAATCGGGCCCTCTTCACATTTTCAAGCAAAAAGGCTCCAAAGAGGGTGGCTGAACCCCTTGTCACCCAGGGTGATCTCACCCACATGGTAGACGAGCACTGGGTAACAGCTCTCCCTCTTCAGAAACCTCCCCCAGTGCCCACATTCACCTCTCCTGAACTTGTATGCCTGATCAGGGAAATTTGCACTGAAATTTCTGAAATTAAGTCAATCAGTCCAAAAACGAGTGGAAACGAGCCCAATGATTGGGATCCACATAGTCAAAATGGAATGAAGATTGACCCATTGGCCAGAATTACCAATGGTTTCAATTCATTCAACACCTTGAACATCAAAATTAACCCCCTCCAAAAATCATTGAGGATGATCCCCAACATGCAGGTAGCAGCATCAGACACCATCAATGATAGTTTGAAGCTCCCTTCTGGAAAATCATGCGTTGTGGCTGATGCAACGCTTTTAACCAAACAAATGGCATAGCGACTGGCATGGGCAGGTTGGGCATCTTGAGCCTGTTCCCAACCAATTTGGACTTTCCCTATGTGGGGTGACCTTGGGGGATTCCTGTTGCTTGTCAGTTAGACACCATTGCACCAACTGCCAGAAATGCAGTCAAGTCTCAGTTTGGGCATTCGAGGTTGAACCAACATAGACTTGGCCTGCCAATGACTCCTTTAATGTCAGTTCCCAGTGAACTTACCTGTCCCCATTCCCAAATAATTCCCCAGTTAGGTTGAACTTGAGGGACCTGATCCCAGATTGTTTCCTCCCCAATCAACCACTATTTAATCAGTTGAATCGCACTGAGAAAATTGTTGATCGATTTTTCTTCCTTAAATTTTCCATTAAAAACCTTCCCCAAAATTTAGTTTTTTTGCGTTGAAAATTAACTGCCTTATCCACCGACACTCACACACCCCTCAGGGTTAATGGCCATATTTGTCTGGTATTCTATTATGTGCCTGTATATGATTCTGGCTCACTGGCAGTTATTGGTGAAACTCCTTTCCAGTTTCATATCCGTCATACCAGCAACAGTGCCTTTGGCATTCTGGTTTGCCGTTTGGGTGCTCTGGCACCTAGGCTGGCAGGCCGGTATAGTTCTTACTTGCTGTTTGCCTGAAAAACACAAAGCAGGGCTATCTCTCCTTTCTTAACTATGAGGTTCCTCTAATTCTGACCAATGAAGAGCTTATCAAAGAGGAATTTACTTGCACAGTTTGGTATCTTTCTTCTGCCTTATCCCTACATTACACCACGGCGGCGAAGAATACAAAAAAGCTGCCTGACTCAGTGGGCGCCCTAGAGGGCATCCCTTTCTATGCATCTGAAGAAGTAGTCATCAAAGCTGGGGAAAAAAGGGTATTTGACACGATAATTACCCTATATATCCCCAACAACTGTCTACTGCACCTAATCATCCTTGTTAGAGTTAGCCCTCTTGAACCTAGAGCCTTGCCAGGTGTGCTAGACCAAGCTTATCATCTATCAATCAATATTATGTTGGGGAATCTCACCAACAAGGACATGGTCGTCAAGAAGCATCAGGAGATTGGAAGAGGCCTGCTGGTCCCACTTGAGAACATACGACAAGTTCAATGTATTGGGTCTATGGCGGATATGGGCCTACCTGCTGTTCAATCATTATGTACTCTGCCCACTGTTCAAATCTCTGATGATCTAACCCCTGAAGAGCTTAATAAAGTTCAAAGTTTATTGGAGACCTATAGCGATATCTTTCCTAAATCTGATAATGACTACAGACATATGATAGTTTGGACGCATACCATTAATGTTGGGGATGCTATTCCCATCCATTACAAACCCTACCATAAATCAAAAGTTGAGGAATTACAGATGAAGACGGAGCTAAAACAGTTGTTGAACGCTGGGTTGCTAGTGCCGTCCCAAAGCCCTTTATCATCCCCGCTTCTAATTATAAAGAAGAAAAATGGAGGTCAAAATGTTGTTGTGGACTACAGTAAGTTGAATAACCTTATCAAGAAGGACAGCTACCATATCCCCCATATTGAAGATGCTCTGTCTCAACTCTTAGGGTCCAAGTACTTCTTTGCCATATATTTGGCTATTGGGTATTGGCAGATGGACCTTTTTCAACAAGATCAGGAGAAGTGCGCCCTCTATCTATAGTGAGGGCATTTTTCAACCCATTTGGTTACCCCAGGGGTATGCAATGCGCCTACCACTTTTCAGTAGGCGATGGATCATATTCTCCAGGATCTCAAGCTGAGCTGTGTGATTGTCTATCTTGATAACATCAAAGTTTTCTCCAAAACCTTCAATGCACACCTCGCTTACCTAAAGGAAGTGTTTCAACAGTTGCGGGCATCCATCAAGATGAAGCTCTCCAAATGTACCTTCTTTTAGAAGAAGTTGGATTTCCTAGGGAACGCTATCTCTCAAGATGGGATACAAACCCTTAAAGCCAAGTTGAAAGCAATATCTAAAATGCGTGTGCCCAAAACCCTTCGTGACATACATGTATTATTGGGAATAATGGGGTTTTAATATCAATTCATCCTCAATTTCGCCTAGCTTAGTGAACCCCTTGTACGTCTATTGGCTAAGAACTCTCTATTCCATTGAGGTGCTGAACAAAAGGCCTTGATTGACACCCTGAAGGAGCTATTGCAAAAAAGGTCTATCCTCCGTCACCCTGATTATGGCAAGCCTTTCATGTTGTTCACAGACGCCTCAAGTTATGCCGTTGGAGCTATCTTTGATCAGTTGGATTAAAATGGGGTCGACCATTATGTGTCTTATTTAAGTAAGTTGCTCTCAAAAGCTGAGTGCCACTAAAGTATCACTGAAAAAGAGTGCCTTGTTGTCTTACTTGCTGTCAATTACCCTCACTCTTTTTCATATAGGACTTCATTAAAAGTGATTACTGATTACACATATTTGAAGTGCTTACAAAATATGAAGGATCCCATTGGTGGTTGGCTCACTGGTTCTTAAGCTCCAACACTACGATATGACCATTGAGCATCAAGATGGGACGAGCCATATGAAGGTTGATAGGTTGACGCAGCTTACTGTACTACACCTTGACAATAGGAAAGCAGGAGGTTGCATGCCCTCCTCATGACTCCTGATGAGTGGCTGATGAAGATGAACAAGTACAAAAGATGCTAGCACGGCACTCCCGCAACACCAAGATGGAAAGTGAGAAATGCAAGAAAGTAGAAGTAAACTGGTTGCCCTATCTCTGACCGTCCAAGAGAGTACCTGTGATCATGGCGTCTCACACTATCATGGGGCATGGCGGAGTATGCAAAACCTACTACTGAGTAAAAGAGCAGTACTACTGGGAGGGCATCATGGAGACCATATCTGAAGTCCAGGATGACTGTCTGACCTGTAAAAAACAATCCAGGTATAAGATTCAGTATCAATATTAATTGACTACGCCCCAACAACCCTTCCACGCCATAAATTTGGACGTGGTAGGGCCTCTACCTCAGACCATTAATGGCAATTGTTATGTCCTGGTATGAATTGATCATTTCACCAAATGGGGTGAATATGTGCTCTCCCCACTCAGACTGCGAAAGCCACTGCTACCTTTTTACATCAAATTATCTTCATGCGGCATGGCTGCCCCCAAGTCCTCCTTTGTGACAATAGGAAGAACTTCACCTCCAGAGTGGTAAAGCTCCTCGCCACTTCTATGAGAACACAACAACTCTTCTCCGCCCCCTACAATCCATCCACAAATGGTGCCGTAGAATGAATTAATGGAACCCTGGTCTCAATATCCACAAAATGGCCAATTCAGACCTCTTACTGGGTTCTTTACTTACCTTTGCCCTCTTGGCCTACTGGATTAGCTACCATCATATCCTCAAGATGTCCCCTTTCAATGTGTTGTTTGGGCGGGAACCTGGGGTGCCGGCTTTATTAGCCAAAAATCCTTCTCTGACAGGACTTATCCTGAACAAGCCATAAAAAGTTAGCCCAACACATCATCCAATTACAATCAGAGGCCATGACTAGTCTGGGAAAGTCTGTCACCAAAGAAGTCCAAGACACTAATGATCTCCAGGCTCCTCTTTCTTCCTTCCAAGTATCTGACTTGGTACTGTATTACAAAAATCTGATTACTCCTAGGAGTGAGAAGCTCAGGTCTATCTGGGAAGGACCATTCATAGTCACATATAAGCAAGGGAAGAGTACTCCATCAAATCCCTTGATTCTGGAGTAGCCATCAACCGGGTCTATGGCCAGTTAGTACCCCTTTATTCAACCCCTAACACTCTTAAAGGGCGGTAATGTTGGACAATTCCAAGTCTGATATTGTAACAAAGAGCGTTTTAATAAAAATGACAATAGAATCGGGCAAAAGACCCTGGTCTATTCTCGGTGGAACCCCTCAAATTGGGGTTAAACTTCTATTATTACTTACCAAAACAACATGAGTTTGGGAAGTTAGATTGCACGGAATTGTCAGCAAAATCTGGGGAGCCATTATGAGGTCCTTCCCCTATCTTACAGCAAATTTTGTACAACCAATACCGCGAAGACCAGCCCTTTTATAGGGTTGGAAGGGGTTCCACAAGATGAAAATATTCGCACACCTGATTATTGGGTAAAATATATAAAATCGTTGCCTCACAGATATATACTACCTGCAATCAACTTTCTATTGGCTTTTCCATCAAAGCAAGGCGAGTCTTCAGAGATCCAATAGTTTGACTCCCCATATTCCCTAATTCAGACATTATTAAATCAATCCAAACTTTACGTTAATCTTCCCTCAGAACCTTGATATAGTTTATATGCGTAGCTTCTAAATATTGAGAGGTTTTGCTTTTTGTCCCTCTCATTAAATATATATAAAACTAAAAGTAACTTTTTACTATTATCAGTTTTGTCATATTTACTACAAAGTATGTTAAAAAACCCCTGAAATTATTTGTTTTAGCAATAAAGAGTGTTACTTCTCCTACCATAAAATTGTTAAAATTTGGGGCTAAAAAGCACCCAAGAGCATCTAAAACCCCTGAGTTCCAGCACCCTTCAAGGGTAAAAGGGTCCCCCATTGTTGGCTATTATAAAATAAGCATAGATCAAATTGTGTGATTATAGACTATTGTAAGCTCAACAATATCACCAAAAAAGGTTTTACATTTTACAAAAATTGACGATGCATTAGACCACTTGGTAGGCGCACATTATTTTACCATCATGGATTTAAATTTCTAGACATCTTAATATTGATCTTCTGAAGAAGGAACAGGAGAAGTATGCTATGATTACCGCTCATGGTCTATACCATTCCACTAGGATGTGACAAGGGCTGTTTAATGCCCCAGCAATTTTCAACATACCATAAATCATAAAGGGGATTTAACAATCAACTGTGTGTTAGTGTATTTGAAAAACATAAATGTTTTATAGAATGTTTATGGAGCGTTTGCAGCATCTATAGGAAGTTCTCTGCCACCTTTCTAAAGCTTATTATAAATTATCTAAAAAGTTCAAGTTCTTCCATGCTCTATTTGAGTATCTTGTGTTTTCATTGACAATAAAGGCTTACTACCTCAGACCGCTAAGATCAAGAAACTATATTTTAAATTTTAAATTTATTGCAAGGAAGGCTGACCATGGGACGGACACTTCAAAATTTGACCTGAAAGAGACAAAACTTAGTAACAGGGAAGGCACCCCAGAGAAGCGATGCTATCTCTTGTTGCCAGCGGGAACGCCACTTATGGGGAAGGGGAGGGAACGCGTGAAGGGGCCGTAGCCACAATTGAACACTTGTGGAGGAAAGGGTCTGATTTGATAAACCAAACTAGGAACCAGGAGGAGACCAGCTGTCAGCAACGCCGTGGGAGATATCCAAACATCCACACCTGAAAGTGGTTTACCAAATGAGACCGAATCTGTGGACAGCTTCTGGGAGGGTGAGGGTGGAGCCTGCGATGGCATCCAAGACAATCGTGTGGATAGTCCACATGGCGATTGCAACCACCATAGCACAGAGGGAGGGTGGAAGGGGGGAAGCCATCGATAAAGCAAACATATCTCTTGACAGACTGAAGGGATGGTTTTGATCCTGGCCCAGCAGACGTTGAACTTCACGCCATATCACTTTAAAGTAGGACACTTCTTCAGGTGGTGGAACAGCGTTCCATACTGGCCACACACGACACAAGATGAGTGTAAAGCGTTAGAGCGCTCAGCTATATGGTACACCCGCCTCAGGCTGCGCCACACATGGGTACAGATTTAAGGCTGCAACAAAGGATGGTGTGCGTATTTCCAGATAGTTTTTTGGGTTTCAATGGAGTAAGGGATGTCCATCATGTCCAGGTAGTCCACCCTGGATAGGCCATGGGCCGTGTGGGGATCACGCCATCTTGGATGGGTAGCCCCTGTACCTCTTGTGTGAACTGAGGAGAGGGGCGGCCTCTCTGGGCTGCATGTCTTTTAATACGAATTCTCCACTCAGCACTCCGCATGGAGAGGAGGATTCGTTTGTAGTGGGTTTTAGTCCCATGAGGACCTGTGGCCGATGTGTGTGAAGCGAGGTATTTCTTCAGGGAGTGGGGGTTCGATGGATTGTTGAGGCCCAAGCGCGGGAGAAGTTGGAGTGGGCCACACGGGACCAGTGTTGGGATGGGAGTGTAGTAGCGGTGACGGCCGCGATCCAGGTGCCCAGGATCTTGGCAGCATGGGCTTTAAAGTCAAGCAGGCCCATGCCACCTTGATGATGAGGGCCAAACATGACCTCTAGCCGTACTGGTGGAGGGCGGCCTGACCAAAGCCATCCTTGCAGCAAAGCATACAGGGATTTAAAGAAGCTTGGGGAGAAGGGGATGGTGTGGGCTCCAAACCAGACTTTGAGGAGGAGCATAGAGTTGGCTAAAACAACCCTGCCAGTAGGGGAAGTAGGATGGGCTCTGAGGGAGGCGATGCGCTTCGTCACGTTATCTAGAATATGACTCTCCATTACTGCTGATATGTACCCGCCTGCCTCCACCCACACGCTCAGATGGCGTACTGGCCCTATGGTAGGGCGTGGCATGAAGGGGAGCACCAGTGGGGCGGTGTGGGGTGAGCTGGGAGGGCGAACACGTGTGCGAGCAGATGGGCCGGGCTGGCCACTGGTTGCTATGGCCCAGCAGGTTTGATGACAACCAAGGAGGATGATTTTGGTTTTGGAAGCATTCAGTGCAGCATTACTTACCCGGGAATACTCCTGGATGAGAGCTTCAAGTGCGCGTGCATCTTTATTATTAGACACCCCAACCACACAGTCGTCTGCAAATGCCATCATCTTGATTGGGGCTTGGCCTAGCACATGGACCCCAGTGAGTTGTGCATTCACGTTTCGAAGTAGTGGTCAAGGCTGAAGTTGTATAAGAGTGGGCTAAGGGGGCCCCCTTGCCGCAAGCCCTTTGAGGGCGGACTACTTCTGTTAGGAAGCCAGGGCCACATACTGCCATTGTTGCAGATTCCGTGAGCAGCATCACCCAGTTGATGAAGCGAGGGGGTAAGCGGAATTGATGGAGGCAGGCCCTGAGGTATTCCCAGTTTACTCTATCATAGGCCTTCTGTTGGTCCAAGGATACAAGTGCCCCAGAGGCTGTGGACTGCATGCGTTAACCACAGAGTGCACGTTGTCCCAAATTGACCTTCTGGGTATAAAATTGAATTGTTCTGGGGAGATGGTGGCAGATGCTACAATCCCTAAACGGTTAGCCATGATTTTTGTTAAAATTTTTGTATCCGTGTTAATTAAAGAAATGGGGCACCAGTTGGCTAAGTATAGCTTGTCCCCTTTCTTGAAGAGTGTGATGTTGAAGGCCTCTTGTCCTCCTGGTAGGAGGCGCGTTTCCAGAAAGGCTCTTGTTAAGTTAGGCAAGCAGTAGTGGGGATATATATTTGAAGTACTTTTTATAGAATTCATATGGAATGCCATCTGGGCCTGGGCATATCCGGTTTGGTGCACCGCGGATGGCTGTCCATAATTTGTGCAAAGTAATCAAATTCATTATTTCTGGGTATCGGGAAATTGTGTGGGTGTGGGTTCAGTCAAGAAATTCCGCCACTTCAGCTGGCTGAATTGGATCAGATTGGTATAACAAAGTAATACTTTTGTGTTTAAATTGCCACTTCAGCTGGTGTATCCATGATGGAATTATCTGATCTTCACACCTGTGTGCAGGCCATGCTCTGGCGTGGTGCGAAATTTTTTTTAATAAAATATGCAGTGCACTTGTCACCTTCTGTAATGCATTTGGCCCTGTACTGAACACAAACCTGATGTTTGTGTTTCTTTTTGAGCGCGTTGAGGTAGGCAGCTGCCTCCGCCCACTTCCAGCCCCATGCAGGGCTATATCCTGTGGCTGGGATGTTGGACTCCATATGTGCCAACTCTGCCAGAGTGCACGAGATGACAGCCAATGTGGCTCATGAGCATTGGGAGGAGAGGTGGCGAGAGTGGCGGATGGTATCCTCTTTGAAGGCTGCCCTTGTGGAGATGGAGTCCACACAAAACGGTGTAACAACTATTTTTCGAAGTTGCTGATCTCTCAAGTGGAAAACCCTGGTGACGCAAGTTTGGGAGGGCGGAGTTTGCACCAATTGGGGCCTTAGCCACTGTGACAAGTAGGTGGTAGGTTATTGAGACCAGCTGGTAGTCAGAGAATTCGATTTTTGCTGTTTTGAAGTGGGAAATGTGGGGTTGGAATTTCGCCGGCATAAGGATAAGGTCTATGCGGGTCATGGACCTTAATTGGCTGTTGTGGACATGGGGTCACATCATGTTTTCAAGCAGCAGGGCTTGCTGCAGCTGCGCATCCATTAACCCAAGGGTGGCCTTTAGAACGTGAAGTTCTACTTGACCCTGGGGGCGTGGGAGGAGGAAGGTCAACGGTCCGTTGGTGTGCTTAGCCAACAGTTCATATCGCCAACTACGAAAGGGTCTTGGGGTAACAGGAGGGATTTAACCAATGAGAAAAATTCCTGATGTTCTTGTGCACAGGTTGGGGTGTAGATGTTGACGATAGCGAGTGCCAAATCACCCCACAAGAAAGTGACAATGAGGACTCAGCCATTGAGGAAGGATTCTAATGATAAAAATTTAAAAAAATTGTTTTTCTAAACTATCACGCCACAGTGCTATGACCAAAAGGATAGGGATGGGAGGAGCATGGTTTTTTAAGCATCCTCAGAACCTCATGGACAGTGGGACTCCTGGATGGCCAGGATATCCATGGGTAAATTTTTTTTAAATAACTCAGTTTCCTAGCCCAGGACGGTGAGGCCTTGAGTCTGGAGATATTTAACGTCCCTAAAGTGAAGGTTTCCCCCATTGCACCTTAGGTGCAAGGGGTGGGCACCCAGGCCCACTAGCCTCCTCTAGATCCCCACAGGCCTTCATGGCAGTGCGGGTGTTTGCAGCAACGCTATCAGTAGTTGTTGATTTTAGCAGCAAGGTTCGCGTTAGCTTTTGCCTTCACTTTTTGTTACCCCGATGTCAGACAAATTTTTGTGGTGCGGATGAGTTCAGTGCACCATCGAGCAGATCAAAAAAATTTTCAGGTAGGTTGGAGACCAAGTCACTTTTGACCAGAGCTTGGTTGCAAAGATTAGGTGAAATTGAGTTGCCCATCAGATCCTCAGATTGGGTGGCCCAATTGGCATGGGCTTCCCAACATGATTGGTTGATGGATCCCCAAGTTGCTTCCACTGCAAAGGTTTCATTGTCCTCCTGGTGTTGGGAGTGTGGGATAGCAGTGGTAACTTTGGCCGCTTCCTTGGCCGCGGCCCTGTGGGCCTGCTTGGCCTTCTTCCGCTCTTGCAGGGAAATAGGTTTTACCAGTGAGTAGCAGCCTTGTGCTCCCCACGGGAAGCCTCTTTGGTGCTTGCGGTTGGTTCATAGTGCGCCTCTCCGCTGGCCATGGCCACTGAGGGGTGCTCTTGGAATGTGATGCCCTCCTTGGTGGGGCATGCTTGTGCCTTATGGCCAAACGCATCACAGTGGGTGCAGATGGGGGGTGCGCTGTCCATGGTTACCCGGAAAGGGTGGGTGGTATGCCCTTCAATATTGATATATGTGGAGTGCATGATCTGGGTTAGGTCCTTTGTGATCTCCTCAGTTGGGGTCAGAACTGCGATGGCTTTGCCGGTGCACAGGTGTGGCATCAGCGTAAAGCGTTGCATCTCAAAAGATTGTATTTCGCCATAAATGATAAGACCATCTTTCAGGTGTTGCACCAAAATGGCACGTTTTACCATAGTAGGCAAAAAGTCAAATGTGAGGAAAATTTGGTTGTATTTTGTCCATCTAATGCGTTTGGTTTCAATGACCTATTGCCCTTCGGGGAGGTAGATCACTATGCGCACCACAGCAGCTTTGTCTGCTGCCTCCTTGTTTTCAAAACCGAGGTCCATCCAACTGCATGACATGGAGTGAGGTGCGATGTACACCGTGGTCAGGAAAAAAGTGTGCACATCCCCACAAAATTTTTCCCATAGAGCTGTTTGTTGGATGTCCAGAAACACACGGACTTCATATTACACAGATGAGAGTGGTTGGGAGTGCGGCGTGTTGATGTACTGGTTGCATCGCACTTGCCAAGTAAGGATTTCTGGGGAAATGGTGACCACCAGTTTTTTTAAAAAAAATTTCTATTCCGCTGGTTTCTCTGGGGCATTTTCAAACGTTTGAGGCCGTGGGCCTACCACCTGCTCCTCTTACCTTACTTTCCCAACTGCTCCCTGACATGGGCGCAGACTAATCTCCTCTGTGAGATTATCAACCTAGAATTAAACTTGAATTGAATAAGTTGCAAAAGTGATTGCAACGAGAGATAAAAGTTTTAAGATCAAGAAACTATAAAATCATGCCAAATAGCAAGCGTGATATCCAAATATTTCTGGAATAATTGGGTAGTATTTTTTATTTGTGAAAAAATTTATTATAATAGGTGAGCTGTTATATTACCTTCTCAAGACTTGAGTTTCATTTAAAAGGATAAAAAACTGATAAATAGCTTTTGACCAGCTAAGGCTGTGCCTAACCCAAGTGACAATAATGATGTAAGTGAACTTTGATATACCATTTGCTATTCATTTGAATGCATCCCTTTAATCGTCGCAGGTGCAGTATGATCTAAGTTTGATAATGAAGGGGTTGAACATCTCATTGCTAAACGGCTGGACGCTAAATATACATTAACAGAGATATAATGTCATGGCAACATCAGATAAGTTTAGACTTTCCAGTCAGTTGATGCAAAAGCACCCAAAGTCAATCCAGAATGCTAGTGACATTGCCACCAAAATTACATTTATATTGGCAGTAATATGATTGATAATGGAAGGCTGACAAGATGCAAGTGTAATAAACAACCCAGCGAAGAAACAGGTTGTTGCAACCTCTAAGGCAATGAGCCTGTATATAGGGAGTGACAATAGAAAGAAAAAGTTTGTAAAGGCCTTGATACAATAGGACAAATAGCTTTGACAAATGTTAATAGTAAGAATATGGCTGAGACCCAATCAATGCGCTGGCCATGGGGCCACATTGCTGATGTCATGGATCTTGGCAAGGAAAGATTTCAACTTACTTTTTATAAATTTGAGCGGGAAGATTTTTATGATTTAAATTAGAGATAATAAAACTTTAATTTGTCAGTGCATTACAACTGTTTAAATGGATGATAAATTTGTGGAATAGCTTGGTAAAATGCAGGATTGGGCCCTCAAGATTTGACCTAACCTGGTGAATTTTGGGCAATGGGGCGTAGAAAAACGAATTATTAGTGAACTGAATCAAAATTATTGGCAGCAGACCTTGTCACTGTTAGTTCATCATTAAATTCTTGAGAATCATATTTTCTGCAGTTCAGCCAACTGAAATGATGGCTTCTCACTAAATGGCCAGTGGGAACCTCCCAGGACCACTTCATGTAGGGGCGGTTCCAAGATACTGAAATTAGTTCAGGATGCCCAACCTTTATGCACCCAGTCTCTTCAGCATCAGTTTGACCATTCAGGAAATTTTAGAAGAAGATTTGAAGTGTAGGGCTGGTTTCGAAATGTCAGCTTCATTTACCAATGGCCTGATGCCATTGGCGAGTTTTGCTGAACATTTTACATTAGATGATATGTTTTCCAAAAGTATGTGCCCATCAGACTTTGTTGCTAAGGGTTTGGAACTCTCAGGCTTTGATGCTGAAGGCATGTCGCCCTTGACTTTATTTGAACATCTCACCCCATGGAGGTGCCAACTTTCTAATATACTTGTCACAAATTCCCTCAATTTGCAATAATAATTCAGCAGAAGTACATGTGGGGACAGGTTTAGGCAGCTTTAAAGGGTAAGCTGTTACTATCGCTTGTCCACCACATGGGCGTGTTTGCCTAGGAGCTGAGAGGGGCAGCTGGCCTTATTGAACCCTTTTTAGATGGGAATGGGAACACCACCCAGTCCGATAGAGGGGGCGTTCCCCAGACTTAAATATACCATCACTGAAAAGGAACGTCTAGCTGTCATTTATTCTTGAAAAATTTTGGGCACATCCATGGAGTGCATTTTATTGTTGTAACTGACCATTACTCTTTATGCTGGTTACAAAATCCTAAGGATCCTAAAGTATGGCTGGCCCCCTGGCCTTGAAATTACATGCATACAACTTCAAAGTTTAGCAGATATAGCGTCAAGCATAAAAACGTGAATGGACTATAACATCTTACAACTGTAGTTTTAATGGCTTAATGTGATGACAAATCGTTTACCAAAATGGTTACTCAGAAATATGACAATGAGCTTATTAAGGTTTAATACACGTTGGATAAAGTAATGCAAAATACTTATGTGGTAATTGGAAAGCTGTATATTGCTATTAATGATCAAACCTTTTTGTCCCCTAAGCCCACTGAGTGGACGGATTTAATTATCTCTGCACATAATGCGATGGGTCATGGTGGCTATAAGAAAACGTTTGAACAGTTATGATCTCGCTATTATTGGATTCTATGTCATTTGATATTCATGAGACTCGTAGCTGTTTCAGGAGTCTCAAGCAGAAGAACACTACTAGAAGGCCACTTTCTATCAATTATTTAAGCCCATTTTTACCTGACACACTGTCTTTATGGATGTTGTGGGGCCCATGGCCAATACTTCTGGACCTTTTGATATATCATCATGTCAATTGATCACCTCACTAAAGAGTTGTAAGCAAATACAGTTAGGGACTTAGGGGTTAAGATTAAAGATAATATTCTGGAAGTTGTTATTTATCAGCATGGATGCCCACAGTTTCTGTTGACAGACAATGGAACTAATTTAATACTTCAGATGATCTGTGAGATTATTAATTTAATGGGTATAACATGGGTACTATCTACGCCCTACCTCCTCAAGACCAACGGCACTGTTGAACGAAAGAATGATACTCTCATTGGGGTTTTTACATAAGTTAGTTATGGGCAAAGTGTCCTATTGAAACCTTTTCCTGCAATCCACTGTTTTTGTCTACAGTATCACGTACCACTCACCAATAGTATTACCCATTTGCATTATTTCACGGAAAGCAACCTGAGTTACCTTCTTTTTTGTATTCAAGTGTTACAGCAGAGAGAATGAGTCCTAGAAGATATCTTGATAAGATCTTACATAACTAAATAAGCTTAAAGTTCTGCTTAATCCAAAGCGCTGGCTCAAAAAGTAAAGTCTAGAGATCTTGATAACAAATAACGCAGGACATTATCTACTTTTGGAATATGTGAAATGGTATGGTATAATGACAAAATGGCTTTGGAGGGACTGGAAAACAAGCACATATTTAAAAAGGCACTTTGATATAGTAGAAAAAACATCTACTGATGCCTACACTCTGAAGGATCCCACTAAAGGCTATCTGTTAAAATTGGGACCTTTTCAACAATGTTAACAACCAATAGCTCACAAAAGTTAACTGCACAGGTTAGGTATATGTACGATTTGTATTGCTTGATAGTAGTTTATATGTGATTGATAACAGTATGATGAATATTATCCGTCTTTAAATAGATAAACTAAATATGGTCAATGTCAGGCCTGTAAATCTCAACGAAATGTCGTTGATGTCATCTATATGGAGTTCTTGTAAGTCTAGAGATCCAACCTCTTGGGTTAGATCGGGAAAAGGTCCCTTTTAGGAAGAAGGGACCTAATGTACCTGTGGAGCCTTTGGCTCAACTGGGGGACTTGGGTCATGTAATTGATGAAGGTTGGGTACTGCATTGGCACCAAAAAGCCCCACCACAGTATCTCATTTGGCTGCCTCTTCTCTGGTTGAAAGGATAAAAGAGGTCTGTAAATAGATAATACAGGTTAAAAGCCTTCAACAGCTCTTCCCCTCCCACTGAGCCCCACTCCGCCACCCTTTAAGTCCTTGGAAAATAAGAAAACTAGCCTCGGAACTCAAGATAGGGTTCCTGAGTCAGGAAACCTGGTCCAGGACACGGAATATAAAATTCTGGGTCTAAGGAAGCCAATCCAATTCAGAAATTCACTTTCAGGAAATTTTAATAATCTTTTAAATTTTTCAGAATTGACCCTGGTGGAACCCAATTTGGCTACCCCTTCAATCCAAGTAAATCCGCTTATGTTTGGATAGGTGAGTGTCTCTCCCTGGCGGATCCAATGATTATGTTGCCAGAGCTTTTGTGACCTTTTCATAAGCTGGATGAAGAAGCCCCAAACCAAGGCTGAGTATCCATGAGTACATCAGCTGCTGCAGCCCAAGAAGAATGTACCCATGGCCCCTTTTCCCCATTTCACATATGTAAGGTAACTGCTCTTGTAAGGAGCAGTTGTTGGTCCCTTTTCATCTTTAAGTTTGATAAAACTATTCCACCCAAAAACTACTTCATGAGCTCCATCATTTTCTTCAAACTTACTTTTACTTAACCCAACAATATATGCAGCGATCTGCATCCTTGGGCTGATGGTCATCAAGTGGGCTCTCCAAGCCATCAATCCAATGGCCCACCAAATGGTGATCATGATCCAAAAATTTGCCACAAGCCTATGATGCCAATCTGCTGCTTCAGAAGAGTTTTCAGATCTGCCAAACTCTTCACAACAACCTGTTTGCCATTTGGCACCCAGTGTACCAGCTTTGTGTCTACCTCCCACTCCAAGAAATAACTAGAGAGTTCGACCTAATCTGCCTTGCCAATATATTGGTGATTTAGCGCAATTTTAATGGAGTGAGGCCGCCTCCGCTAATCATGATTCCCTGTTCAGAGGTGAGGACTTGCCATCCACACAATTGCAAGGTGGCGACCAGGCACTGGACCAACCGGGCCATTCTGTCAAGGACCAATCTAGTTCAAATCAATTTGGTAAATTGATCCGCCATGCTGGTGATGCAACTGACCTTTTTACCTAACCCAAAAACCTCTCAATGAATGCAAGGTGAGGCCAAGGCCTCCCAATGGTCAGAATCAATTTGATTCGATTTGATTTGCAAATCTGGTCATTATTTTTTAAATTTTAAAAATTTCCATGTTTTTCAGAATTTTCAGAATTTTTATGATGAACCAGTCCAGGATTTTTGGGAAAATAAAGCCAAAGGTCACCAACTGCAAATCCAAGAGGATTGGTTGTCACTTTTCTTTCTCGTTGCAAACACTTTTGCAACCTATTCAATTCAAGACTGAATCTAGTTTGATAATCTCACAGAGGAGATTAGCTTGCGCCCATGTCAGGGAGCAGTTGGGCAAGCAAGGTAAGAGGAGCAGGCGGAAGGCCCGCAGCCTCCAACGTTCGAAAATGCCCCAGAGAATCTGGCAGAATAGACAAAAATCTCAAAAAACTGGCGGTCACAATTTCCCCAGAGATACTCGTGTGGCAAGCACAATGCAACCAGTACATCAACACGCCACACTCCCAGCCACTTTTGTTGGTGAAATTTGGAGTCCATGTGTATCTGGACATTCAAAAAATGGCCTTATGGGAAAAATTTTGTGATGTACACAAAATTTTCCTGACCCCAGTGTACGTTGCACCTCACTCCATGTCATGCGGGTGGCTGGACCTAGGTTTTGAAAGCAAAATAGTAGCAGATGAGGCTGCAGCGGCGCGCATAGTGGTTGACCACCCCAAAGGGCAACAGGTCGTCAAAACCAAATGCACCAAATGGACAAAATCAAACCAAATTTTCTCACATTTGACTTTTTGCCTACTACGGTAAAACGTGACATTTTGAAGCAACACCTAAAAGATGGTCTCGCCATATACAGCGAAATAAAATCTTTCGAAATGCAACGCTTCATGCTGATGCCACACCTGTGCACCGCAAAGCCATCGCAGTTCTGACCCCAAATGAGGAGATCCTAAAGGACCTAACCCAGATCCCGCACTCCACTTTTATTGATATTGTAGGGCATACCACCCACCCATTCTGGGTAACCGTGGACAGCGCGCCCCCCCCATTTGCACCCACTGTGATGCATTTGGCCATAAGGCGCACGCATGCCCCATCAAGGAGGGCGTCACATTCCAAGAGCACCCCTTGGTGGCCATGGCCAGCGGAGAGGCGCACTACAAACCAACCACAAGCACCAAGGAGGCCTTCCCGTGGGGAGCACAAGGCTGCTACCTATTGGTAAAGCCCTCTTCCCCGCAGGAGTGGAAGAAGGCCAAGTAGGCCCATAGGGCCGCGGCCAAGGAAGCGGCCAAGGCCACTACTGCCATCCCACACTCACAACGCCAGGAGGACATGGAGACTTTCATGGCAGAAGCAACTCAGAATCCATCATCCAATCAGATTGGGAAGCCCATGCTGAGTGGGCCACTCAATCCGAGGATCCAATGGGAGATTCAAACTCACCCAATCGCTGCACCCAAGCTCTGGTTGAAACTGACTTGGGACCTATCCCAACTGAAAATTTTTTTTTAACCCACTCGATGGTGCACCAAACTCTTCTGCACCGCAAAAAATTCGTCTGATGTTGGGAAAACAAAAAGCAAAGGCCAAAGCCAACGCGACTCTTTCCAAAAAAAATCAACAAAACCCCGATAGCGTTGCTGCTAACACCCACGCTACTGTGAAAGCCCGTGGGGACCTTGAAGAGGCTGGTGGGCCTGTGGGGCCCATCCCCTCGCACCTAAGGTGTGATGGGGGAAACCTTCACTATAGGGATGTTGAATATCGCTGGACTCAAGGCCTCCCCGTCCTGGGCTAGGAAACTGAGTTTTTTACAACACAATTTACCCGTGGATATCCTGGCCATCCAGGAGTCCCACTGTCCACCAGGTTCTGAGGATGCTTGGAAAACAATGCTCCTCCCATCCCTATCCTTTTGGTCAAAGCACTGTGGGGTGCTAATTCAGAAAGATAATCTTATAAATTCACATCCTCAGAAACATTCCTAAATGGCTGAGTGCTCGTCATCACCTTCTTGTGGGCCGACGTTGCACATGCAATCATCAACATCTATGCCCCAAACGGTGCACATGAGCGTCAGGAATTTTTCTCATTGGTCAAATTCCTCCTGCTACCCCCTGATTCTTTCCTAGTTGGTTATATGAACTGTTGGCTAACCTCACCAATGGACCAGTGGCCTCCCTCACCCCACGCCCCACAGGGTCACGTAGAACTATGCGTTTTAAAAGCCACCCTTGGGTTAATGGATGCGCTGCTGCGACATGCCCCACTGCTCAAAAACGTGATGTGTCCCCATGTCCACTTTGGCCAATTAAGGTCCATGACCTGCATTGACCTTATTCTAATGCCGGTGAAATTCCAACCCCACATCTCCACTTCAAAACAACGAAAATGGAATTCTCTGACCACCAACTGGTCTCAATAACCTACCACTTAACCGTCACAGTTGCAAAGGCCCCACATTGGTGCAAAATCTGCCCCCCTGAGCTCACATCACTAGGATTTTCCATGTGGGTGGAAGAGGCAACTTTGGCAAAATCATTTGTTGCACCATTTTGCGCGGACCCCATTTCTACATGGGCAACTTTCAAAGAGGACACCATCCGCCACTATCGCCATCTTTCCTCCAGATGCTCACGAGCCACATCAGCGGTTACCTCGCGTGCTCTGGCAGAATTGGCCCACTTGGAGTCCAACATTTCAGCCACAGGATACAGCCCTGCATGGGGCCAGAAGTGGGTGGAGGCAGCCGCCCACCTCAACGCACATAAAAGGCAACACAAACATCGGGTTTGTGTCCAATACAGGGCCACACGCATCACTAAGGGCGACAAGTGCACCGCATACTTCTTTAAAAAAATTTTCGCACCACGCCAGAGTGTGGCCTGCACACAGGTGCAAAGATCGGATAATTCCATTGCGGACACACCGGCTGAAGTGGCAATCAAAACGTAAAAATATTACTCCAAGTTATACTGAGCTGAACCAATTCAGCCAGCTGAAATGGCAGAATTTCTCGACCGAGCTCATATCTGCACCATTTTCTGATACCCAGAAATAATGAATTTAATTACTCCAAACGAATTATGGACAGCTATTCGCGGTGCATCAAACTGAAAATGCCCAGGCCCAGATGGCATTCCATATGAATTCTACCAAAAATATTTCAAATATATATCCCCATTGCTGCTAGCCTCACTTAACCGAAGCCTGTTGGAAATGCGCCTCCTATCAGGTGGACATGAGGCCTTTACTGTCACACTCTTCAAGAAAGGGGATAAGCTTGACTTAGCCAACTGGCGCCCCATTTCTCTAATAAACACAGACACCAAAATTTTAACAAAAATCATGGCTAACCGTTTAAGGACTGTAGCATCTGCCACCATCTCCCCAGAACAATTCGGTTTCATCCCCAGAAGGTTTATTTGGGATAACGTGCACTCCGTGGCTAATGCATATCAGTCCACAGCCTCTGGGGCACTGGTATTCTTGGACCAACAAAAGGCCTACGATAGAGTAAACTGGGAATACCTAAGGGCCTGCCTCCATCAATTCCACCTACCCCCCCCCACTTCATAAACTGGGTAATGCTGCTCACGGAATCTGCAACAATGGCAGTGCGTGGCCCAGGCTTCCTAACGGAAGTAGTCCGCCCTCAAAGGGGCTTGCGACAAGGGGATCCCCTCAGCCTACTCTTATACAACTTCAGCTTTGACCCACTACTGCGAAATGTGAATGCCCAACTAACTGGGGTCCATGTGCCAGGCCAAACCCCAGTCAAGATGATGGCATTTGCAGATGATTGCGTGGTGGGGGTGTCTAATAACAAAGATGCACGCGCGCTTGAAGCCCTCATCCAGGAATATTCCTAGGTAAGCAACGCGGCACTGAACGCCTCCAAAACCGAAATCATCCTCCTTGGTTGATTTCAGAACTGCTGGGCCCCAGCAATTAGTTCCCAACCCAGCCCATCTGCTCGCCCACGTCCACGCCTTACTAACTTAACACACACCGCTACACTGGTGCTCCCCTTCATGCCACGTCCTACCATAGGACCGGTGCGCCATCTGGGCGTGTGGATGGAGGCAGGCGGATATGCGTCAGCAGTAATGGAGTGCCATATACTGGACAGCGTGACGAAGCAAATCGCCTCTCTCAGAGCCTACCCTACTACCCTCACTGGCAGGGTTGTTCTTGCCAACTCTATGATTCTATCCAAAGTCTGGTTTGGAGCCCACGCCATCCCCTTCTCCCCAAGCTTCTTCAAATCCCTGTATGCTTTGCTGAAAGGATGGCTTTGGTCAGGCCGCCCTCCACCAGTACGGCTAGAGGTCATGTTTGGCCCTCATCATCATGGTGGCATGGGCCTGCTTGACTTTAAAGCCCATGCTGCCAAGATCCTGGGCACCTAGATTGCGGATGTCACTACCCTACGCTCCCCTCCCAACACTGGTCCCATGTGGCCTGCTCCAACTTCTCCCGCGCCTTGGGCCTCAACAATCCATCAAACCCCCACTCCCTGATGAAATACCTCGCATCACACACATCGGCCACAGGTCCTCACAGGACTAAAACCCACTACAAACGAATCCTACTCTCCATACAAAGCGCAGAGTGGAGAATTTGTATTAGTGGACATACAACCCGAAGAGGCCGCCCCTCTCCTCAGTTCACACAAGAGGTACAGGGGCTACCCATCCATGATGGCGTGAGCCCCATTCGACTCCATGTCCTATCCAGGGTGGACTACCTGGACATGATGGACATCCCTTATTCCACTGAGACCCAAAAGACTATCTGGAAATACGCACACCATCCTCTGTTACAGCCTCAAGTCTGCTCCCATGTGTGGCGCTGCCTGAGGCGGGTTTATCGTACAGCTGAGCGCTCTAACGCTTTACACTCATCTTGTGTCGTGTGTGGCCAGTATGGAACGCTGTTCCACCACCTGAAGAAGTGTCCTACTTTAAAGTAATATGGCGCGAAGTCCAACGTCTGCTGGGCCAGGATCAAACGCATCCTTTCAGTTTGTCAAGAGATATGTTTGCTTTATCAATGGCCTCCCCCCTTCCACCCTCCCTCCGTGCTCTGGTGGTTGCAATTGCCATGTGGACTATCCACACGATTGTCTTGGATGCCATCGCTGGCTCCATCCCCACCCTCCCAGAAGCTGTCCTCAGATTCCGGTCTCATTTGGTGGACCACTTTCAAGCGTGGATGTTTGGATACCTCCCACTGCGTCGCCAACAGCTGGTCTCCTCCTGGTTCCCAGTCTGGTTCATCAAATCAGACCCCTTCCTCCAAATGTGCTCAATAGTGGCTACGGCCCCTTCACACGTTCCCTCCACCTCCCCATAAGTAGCGTTCCCGCTGGCAACAAGAGATAGCATCGCTTCTCTGGGGTGCCTCCCCTGGTACTAAGTTTGTATTTCCTGAGTCATATTCGGAAGTGTCCGTCCCATGGTCGGCCTTCCCCGCAATAAATTTAAAAGAGGATTTGTTGTCTTCCCAGCTTCTTCCACCCTTGAGTGATGCCCCAGCATGACCCATTGTTGCCCTCATTGCAGCCATTTGGTTTTCTATGGGGGCCTTTGGTATGTTTATTAACTTTTATTTCCCTCACCAGAATAATAGGGGATTTCTCCTACAACTGTTCAGAACTTCTATGCCCTTGGCATTCTGGGCTTTCCACTGGATTGATACACACCCAGATTGTAAACCCAGACTTACTTTAATCATAAGATTCCATGACATAATGGAATGACTTATAACTTCAGCACTTTCCGCCCTCCTCATGGGATCAGGAGAAGACGTTGCTTACTTAATTACCCTGAATTTGCATTACATATATGACTTATTTTTCTCTTGCTGGTCACTCATCTCCTTCTGCAGGGCATGCAAACAACTTCTATTAACCTGGGATAATATTCATCAATCACCTGCAAATTAGGCTGCACATTTGGCAAGTGTTTAAAAAAATGGGAATCCCTCCAGTCTCATCACCTGAAGTGTAAGAACAGGTGCTAGATGCACTGGCAGAGCTTCATGTACGCGTTGCAGCTTGGGGTCCCAAATTCCTACTCCCACTGATGCACAGAGAAGTGTGTCTCTCTTAGATGCTCTTTATGGGAAGCATGCCATTGGGTCAGAGGAGTCTTACGGACTGCAAATAAAATGGGGAATCACAATCCGTTATTATGTTTAGTATCTGATGCGATCCAAGCACCAGAATCTAGAGCATTCTGCCTCTACCATCTCTTTACCCTCCACCAGAAGGTCCCTGACTTGCCGTCACTGGTAGAGACCTTCACGGCACTAGTACCTTCAGCTGAGATTCCTATGGAAATTGCAGTGGCAGCTTTCAGAGCAGCCTTGGAAACTCCGCATCTAGCAATGCCACATAGGATCCTCTCCCAGTATCCATGGAGGCTGCATTTACCTTAGCTTATTCAGTATGAGACAAAACCCCTCCACACAAGCATACCATCAGTGGAAGTAATGACATCTCATCCATCTGCAAATGCACTCCCGGCTAGTTCAGTCTAATCCAAACCACCCTCTTCTACCTCTACAGGGAACAAGGGTCCAGAGAAGCGCTCCCCTGGGGTTTCAGTGGTAGCTCCCTACCCACAGGTTACTTTGAAGAGTAACATACCACCAGTGGAGAGTCCCTTCCCCTTCTATGCGGATAAGGAGTTGAGTGTGACATTGGACCCCAATAATCTGATCCTAACGCCCACCCAAATGGCCCAGGTGGAAGTCATGTCGCACCTAATTATGAAACTGGTTCTCATACCACTGAGCCTAGTTCTTCTCCCACTGAGTCAGCCTCACCCACCATACATAACCCTGAAAGTCCCTCCCCCACATTAGTGATGAACAATGGTATAATGGTAGATCTTTCCAATCCAATCCTGCCTAGGGACCAGGAGAAACTCGCAAAGGGATCCTATGAGAAGCAGAGTAGCTTATTGGATACTACAGGGCCACTTCTCATTATGGGAACAACCCCACTTTCCGCTGTCCTCACTCTTTTCATGGCCAATAAAGAGGACCAAGCTTATTTTCTGGTTCCCATTATCTTTAAAGTAGGAGTACGGAAGGTCACAGTACAAGCTCTCCTGGATACTGGAGCAGCGGGCAACTTTATGGATATAAGAGTGGCACACTCTCTAGACCTGAACAAGGTGCTTGCCCCTTCTATATTAGGCGCTTCATCTACACCCATGACCTGCCATACTGTACAACGTCCAGTGCAGTTCTTTATCCACAAATTTGGCTTCTGTGATCATTTTTCATATGTACCTGATTTACTATACCCAGTTATCATGGTGGTAGGGTGGTGACGTCGCCAACAGGTAAATATTAATATAAAACTTAACTCTTTACCCTTCGCCAATAAGAGATGTAGTGGGTAATTCCCCCTAATTGAAACTCTCACAACAGAGCCCTCACTCAGCTCAATTTCTTCCTCTGAGATGCTCCCTTTTGACCTCCCAAAAGGTTTTCCTGACTTCCTAGCCTCATATAAGGATGTCTTTGACATGAGACTTGCAACTCGACTTCCTTCCCATTCAGAATATGATCTTGCCTTCCAGCTAATAGTGCATCTTGTCAAGATCAACTGCCCGTTGTACCCTCGCATGGAGGAAGAAGACAAGGCGCTGGGCATCTGGTTAGATGATTGCTGGATAAAGGATGGATTATCAGGCAATCCTCCCCCATTGCCTCACCAGTTGTCTTTGACCAGAAGGCGGATGGAACCCTACGCCCGTGTGTGGACTATGGCCATGTTAATAATGTGACAGTTCCAGATCCATAACCCCTCCCCTTGGAACAAACCATTTCACCGGTCATTGCTAAATCCCAAATCTTTTCAAAGTTAGACTTGGTTAATGCCTTTAACCAGGTGAGGGTCATGGAGGGTCAAGAGTGGCTCACAGCCATTAGAACAAGGCGCGGGATATTCCAGTTCAAGGTGATGCCATTTTTACTGAAGAACGCACCAGCAACCTTCTAACGTTTAATAGATGATGTCATGGGGGACCTAAGATTTACATTTGCTGTCGCTTATATCAATGATATCTCAATCCACTCCCCACCCATAAACAGCACACCAAGGATTTGGAGGCTGTAATAGCTGCCCTTCTCAAGTCAGGGATCTTTGTCAAACCGTCCAAAACTTAATTCTCTTGAGAGGAAGTAACCTTCTTAGGAAACCTGGTCCTTAAAGATGGGTATGCAGCACCCCCTGTAAGCTGGAGGCCATTCAGTCCTGGCCAACCTCTACCGCCCAAAAACAACTAAGAAGTTTCCTGGGCACTGTGATTTTCTAAAGAGTTTTCTTCTGCTCTTGTCCAGCTGGCATCACCCCTCCACCCACTGACAAGGAATAACGTCCCTTTTAAATGGACAAAGGAGTGTCAACAAGCCTCTGAGGCGATCAAAACTGTTTTTCTTTCATTGCCAATCCTGTGGCATGCTGACACATACAAGCCATTCATTGTGGCATGTGATGCTTTAGCAGTTTCAGTGGGAGCGGTACTATTGCAAGAGCATGAAGGGAGAGAGCACCCAGTGACATACTTTTCAAGGAAATACACCTCCAAAGAACAAGCATGGGCTATCTATGATAAAGAGTTAGCTGCGGTGGCATGGTCTCTGGCTTATTGGAGATATCTCCTTCAGGGAGAAAAGCATGAAGTCACAGTGCGCATGGACCATAAGTCCTTATTGAAGTATCGGGAACCATAAAAGCTGTCTCACCGCTAAGCATGCACATACAGGGATCTTTGCAATTTTAACTCCAAGTATGAGTTCATAAAAGGGCACCTAAATGTGCTGCCAAATATGTTGAGTTGCAACCCTGACTTGGCTCCAGGCCCAGAGGAGGACCAGTCTGAGCTCTTCATAGTGGTGCCTTCCACCATGATCCTCTCCCTCTCCCCTGTCATGGTAGCATATGCCAATATATCTCCAGAAACACCCATGTGCAAATGCATTTTAGCAGGTCAACTATGTTGCCCAGTGGGAATTGAAGTGGTAAATGACTTGTAGACTAAGCAGCACAAACGGCCCCTATACCACATAAAGTATGGAATCTCTTCTTTTGGGATAGGATTTGGGTCCTACCTACCCTGCGCATGCAGGTTTTTGAAGAGTATCACACCCCACCAACTGTAGGCCATCCTGGTGCAAAAAGATGTGCTGTTTTAGTCAAAAGAACCTACAATTGGCCCGGGTTCTCAAAGAATATCCTAGCTTGGGTATCAAGCTGTGTTACCTGTGCTCACTTTAAATCACTCACAGGAAAATAATTCTTCTCTACCATTTGCA
Source organism: Massospora cicadina (assembly GCA_022478985.1). NCBI lineage: Eukaryota > Fungi > Entomophthoromycota > Entomophthoromycetes > Entomophthorales > Entomophthoraceae > Massospora > Massospora cicadina. Next base: position 27,849 of record JAKSZP010005841.1, on the reverse strand, counting down.
ACAAGATGAGGGACCCTGGACGTTATCTCAGTGGAATTAATTGTGGAACTTCCAAAGTCCAAGGGGTTTGATGCCATAATGGTGGTTGTAGATATGTTCACCAAGTTTGTGTTGTTAATCCATGCAACACTACTATAACAGCGGCAGATAGTTCAGCACTCTTTATCACTCATGTCTTCTCCATGTTTGAACTCCCAACGGAAATTGTAAGTGACTGTGGTCCACAGTTCACAGCCAGGCTTTGGGAGCCTTGCTGGGTCTTATTAACATCAAAGCCTGCCGTTTTACAGCATATAACCCACAATTGGATGGGCAAACAGAGAGAGTTAATCAAGTGTCAGAACGATAATTACGTTGTTACTCCTCAGCCAACCAGGACACTTGGGCTACAGATCTTCCTTTAGCGCAATTTGCCCATTATAATGCCCCACAATCTTCCGCTGGATCTTCCCCTTTTAAAGCAACATTGGGTTACAACCCATCTTTCCAGATTAAAGCACGCTTAATCTCACCAGTCCCTGAAGCAGAGGACCAGATCACAAATATCAGAGATATCCTAAAGCTTATCCAAGAACACTTATCAAAAGCCATTGAAGACTATAAGAAGTTTTCTGATAGAAAACGACTTCCTGGGCATGACATATCTGTAGGCTCACTTGTTATGCTTGACACCCGCCACCTGAATATGAAGGTAATCTCCAGGAAGTTGGCTAATAAGCGCTCTGGTCCTTTTGAAGTAGAGGAGGATTTAGACAATGGTGCATACCGCATTAAGCTTCCTGCCCATTTTAACAACATAATGTTTTCCATATTTATTAAATATCCCCCTTTAAGGGAGAGCTTCTTTCTACCCTGAGCCTATTATTGTGGGGGATCTTCAAGAGGCCGAAGTGGAGGCAATACTGGCCTCAAGGAAATCTAGAAGTTCAGTTCAGTACCTGGTTGCATGGAAAGGCTACCAAGCCTATGGAAATAGTTGTTTAAGTGCAAAGTTTTTGAGATTTGCAAAGAGTTAGTAGCAGAGTTCCAAGAGTCACATCTTGAAGCCCCCTATCCACTCAAGAAAATTACTAGATTTTGTCCATCAAAATCACTACCAGACATAAGAACTATGCCCTGGTTTACGTACCATGAGGAGGAATGTTTCCCGTCCAAAAAGTAGAGTATAATGTAGTCTAGAGACCCAACCTCTTGGGTTAGATTGGGAAAAGGTCCCTTTTAGGAAGAATAATGGACCTAAGGCCCCTTTGGAGCCTTTGGCTCAACTAGGGGACTTGGGTCATGTGGTTGATGAACGTTGGGTACTGCATTGGCACCAAAAAGCCCCACCACAGTATATTATTTGGCTGACTCAAATCTGGTTGAAAGGATAAAGGAGTTCTGTAAAGAGGTAATACAGGACAGAAGCCTTCAACAGCATCTTCCCCTCCCACTGAGCCCCACTCCGCCACCCTTTAGGTCCTTGGAAAATAAGAAAACTAGCCTCGGAACTCAGGATAGGGTTCCTGAGTCAGGAAACCTGGTCCAGGACATGAAATCTAAAATTTTGGGTCTAAGAAAGCCAATCCAAGTTAGAAATTCACTTTCAGGAAATTCTAATAATATTTAAAAAAAAATTCAGAATCGACCCTGGTGGAACCCAATTTGGCTGCCCCTTCAATCCAAGTAAATCCGCTTATGTTTGTATTGGTGAGGGTCCCTCCCCTGGCGGATCCAACGATTATGTTGCCAGAGCTTTTTTGACCTTTTCATAAGCTGGATGAAGAAGCCCCAGCCAAGGCTGAGTATCCATGAGTACATCAGCTGCTGCAGCCCAAGAAGAATGTACCCATGGCCCCTTTTCCCCATTTCACATATATAAGGCAACTGCCCTTGTAAGGAGCAGTTGTTGGTCCCTTTTCATCTTTAAGTTTGATAAAACTATTCCCACCCAAAACCTACTTCATGAGCACCATCACTTTCTTCAAACTTACTTTTACTTAACCCAACAATATATGCAGCGATCTGCATCCTTGGGCTGATAGTCATCAAGTAGGCTCTCCAAGCCATCAGTCCAATGGCCCACCAAATGGTGATCATGATCCAAAAATTTGCCACAAGCCTATGATGCCAATCTGCTGCTTCAGAAGAGTTTTCAGATCTGCCAAACTCTTCACAACAACCTGTTGCCCATTTAGCATCCAGTGGACCATCTTTGGGTCTACCTCCCACTCCATGAATTAATTAGAGAATTCGACCTAATCCGCCTTGCCAATCTATTGGTGATTTGGCACAATTTGGGTGGAGTGAAGCCGCCACGCTAATCATGATTCTCTGTTCAGAGGTGAGGAATTGCCATCCACACAATTGCAAGGTGGCGACCAGGCACTGGGTCAACCGGGCCATTCTGTCAAGGACCAATCTAGTTCAAATCAATTTGGTATTTTGATCCGCCATGCTGGTGATGCAACTGACCTCTTTACCTAACCCAAAACCTCTCAATGAATGCAAGGTGAGGCCCAAGGCCTCCTAATGGTCAGAATTAATTTGGTTTGATTTGATTTGAAAATCTGGTCATTTTTTTAAAGTTTTAAAAAATTTTATGATTTTCAGAATTTTTATGATGAACCAGTCCAGGATGGTTGGGAAAGTAAAGCCAAAGGTCACCAATTGCAAATCCAAGTGGATTGGTCGTCCTCCTTTACTCTCCCACCCTTGAGGGATGCTCCAGCATGACCCGTGGATGCCCTCATTGCAGCCATCTGGTTTGCTATGGATCCTTTGGTATGTTTATTAACTTTTTTTTTCCTCACCATAATAATAGGGGATCTCTCCTACAACTGTTTCTGAACTGTTATGGCCTTGGCATTCTGAGCTTTCCACTGGGTTAATACACTCATATTGAAAGCCCATTCTTGCTTTAATCAGCAAATTCCATAAAAGTTCTTCCCTGATTTTCCTAACTTGGTCCACTCTAAGATTTAGAGGTTAAACCTTTCTTCTTGTTACGCTGATTCTACAGAGATTACTATCTAAGTTCATCTTCTATTCTAAGGGTCCTGAATCCTTACTTTTTATATAACAAACTTGTCCCCAATTATTGTATACAACAACAATAATCTCTGAAGATGAATATAACTTAAAGCAATATTATACATTATAATCTTTATCAAAACCTTTTTTATTAATGCGAATTGTTGATGAAATTATAGAAGAAATTAAGTGCACAACTCCTTAGTTGGAGCATCAGTCATGAAATGGCAGTCATTGTCAATAAATTTCCTTCTGACATCTCATTAACGATGGTCTTCTACATCTGGTTTAGAGTCCTCCATCGGACATCCTCGAGAACTAAAATGGAAAAACCAGAAAACATGTCCATAAAGTTTCCCACTCAATCACAGAAAACCAACCATATTTTGGTAATAACTTGCTTAGGTAATGGGACTCTAACCATTATGGTGTGTCATGAACCAGCTGATCAATTTTCTAGTTGCAGGAAGCATCATTCCCTTGCAACTGCTACTTAAATTTCCAATTGGTTGGTGATGAAACCTGGCCAATCCCAGAATTACACCTGATAGTTAATCATCAATCAGCTATCAGATGCCCACATTTTGTTGGCAACTCTTCCCAGCAAGATCTTAAGCATTCATGCAGATAGATCCCAAACAGAATTAAACCTGGCAATTTTCTGAAATCCCCTAAACATTATTAACTTGAAATCAGGGGCAACCAATATCCATTTCACGTGCCAATGGGAATCATCACCTAATGGTCCACAGTTAACCTAGGCAGCTGGAAAGGTGGGCAGAAATCCCAACACCCCTTCTTGCCTAGATTTCCAGCAAGAATAGGATTATACAGGAGAAGGCCACCTTGGACCAGGACGTAAATTTTTGGTTTCTAGTGGAGAAGAGCTGATATGCACTCAATGATTCTCAGGAAAACCTTCAGCATGCGGTTTTCTTCCTTTTCCTCCTTGCTACAACCTCTTCAGAGCGCAGTTCTCATGGCCCACTATTATGTCGTGATAATCAATTTACTCAGGACAACACTAGTCCTGGAAAGCCAGTTTCCCTCCAGTCAGGGCATATGAACCATTGTCATATTCAGGATTTTAGTCCAGTGTCCTTGATTTCCTGATCTCCCTCCTCATCCTTAACAGAAAGTTACTACTGTCAATGTCTGTCTGGTGGCAAAATTAAGAAGATCAATTATATTTGCTCTTGTTTTTTTTCACTTAATAGCTTTTTCTTGCTCATATGATTCTTCAATTTTTCTTTCTGAAGAGCTTATTTTGTTTATTTTAAGATTGGTTTCTCCAAAAGTAGGGCTTAATTAATACTGGAGTGAATACAGTTGATTACTATAAAAGTCTGACATACCCCTCTCATCCAGCTCATATGTCATAATTGGATTCTCAATACCAACAGTATCTCAACAGTCTGTCTGATAAAGATGGTTGTCTCTTATGACTGATGAGCCGTTCTGTGCAAATAAATCGCTTCTATGGTACCCCTAGGACTCATACTCCCAGTCACGCATACATAGGCAGCTTTTCCACAGAACTACTGACAATTGTATTAAACCCTAACAAAACCAGAGTTGCGACCAGCTCAAATGACATATGGTCAATTCTTCCTCTGCCATCAATTCCTGAATTAGACTTCAATACTCTCTTAGATTTGGCTCCTTTCATTGATACTCCTACTCTTGTCGTCAATCCTCCTGAAGCAATGCAATCCAATATTGATCAAATTTTTTTCATGATGAATCCAATTTTCTTCCAGAGTTTCTTTTTCAACTCAGCTAATTTTATAATCCAGCTGTTCTTTCAACCAAACAGACCATCAGTTATCGAAAACTTAAAGTAACATGCAGAATTGAGGATCCAAGTGACTGAGACTCTTTCCATAGCTCTGAACCCCTCCAATCTCACAAACATCCTAGATCATGATGTTGCAGCCTATGCCCTTTGTTTCACAGGCCAAGTTTTTGAAGTTGGGCCACAAATCTTCCAGCCTCCCCTGAAATCAATTGCTCATTCTGTTTTCAAATCCAAGTTGATCTTAATATCGTCTTCAGGATGCCATTTGCTCCTTGCATGACTCTCTCATTTCTGGCGCTTCTCATTGGTACCTCCACCTTATGGCTCTTATTGGGGGCATGATTTGCCAACCTCCGCCTAGTATCCCTTGCTCAATGCCAGCATACATGTCCAACATTCTTGATGAAGCCCATCAGCAAGCGCTCAAGACCAAGCTTCTGGCTCTGGTGTCATATCAGGATTACTCAAGGTTATTCACTGACTGCCTCTTCTTGTTCTGTTGCTTCCCTCCCCAATCAGGGATATCATGATTGGCAAGTACTGACATCTCCAATTTCTCATACCCTCATTGCGTTCTCTCAGGTTTCAGCCTCCACTCAGCAAACTTGGCTTGAAGTAAGTCTAGACCTTGATAGTGTCCAATATCAAATAGATTTTATGGTTTATGTACCACTACTGCTATACATCCTCCTTTACTAAAGGCGACATAGGCGGAATCATCTTTGACATGAGATTAACCTATCAAAATTGTAAAAAATATTTGAATTTTTATGTGTTTTTTCTTCAATATTGTTATCAATCTTTTATTTTTATTCTTCTTTTTATATGGGACATGATCTTCATTTAGTTCAGCGGTCCATCTTCTTTCCCACAAACTGGTTCCTAGGTATAATCTGAACTACAAGTTTTCAGGTTTCAGAGGTCTTAATTTTTAAAATAGCCATTTTATTCTGGTTCAATAATCCTTTTTTAGGACATAACTAAATTACAGGACATAAGATCTCAATGGTTCAGCAGTCTTTTAGGGACAATCTTATTATTTTTTCTTAGATCCAATGCTTTATATATTTAGTATAAGGTCAGTTAACAATCCTTCCATCTGATAGATTCTTGATGGACTAGGCGTCCATCACCGTCTTAGCAATAATCTCAAATGGACCCAACCTTAATGCATCTAACTTGTTTCTTTTTAAAAAACCATGCATGTCACAATAAGCAACTTTATTGCCTACGTGGTATTCTTTTTATTTAACCGAGGTAAGCTGACCAGGGGACAGACATTACCAAATATATGTGAAACTAAGAGAATAACTAGAAATATAAAAATTGGGCACCCCAGGGTACTCAAGTTACCCCTGTTGCCAGCGGGACTGCTAGGTATGGGGGTTGGTGCATTACTCTGAGGGGGTTTCCCCTGCTATGGAGCAGGTGTGAAGGAAAAGGTCTGTGTGGAGGAACCAGAGTGGGAACCATGATTCTATGAGCGCTTTTTGTCTTGGTATCATATATCCATAGAGCCAGGCTTGGAAGTGCTCTAGTAAGTGGACATGAAATCTGTTAATAATCCCATGAATGGTTGGGACCGTGCCCTTGAACGCATCTAATGCAATCGTATGTATTGTCCACATTGCAATGGGTATTATTAGGGAGCGGAGTGTAGATGGAAATTGGTGACTCGATCTAGAGTGCGAAGATACTCTTTGATATCGAGAATTCCTGTTCGTTTTGAATCTTGAGCAGGCGTGCGATTTCTTGCCATATAGCTTTGGTTGGGGGGCATGTTTCTAGGCAGTGATGTAGGGATCTCTTCCCTCCACATAATGCACATGTTTTGTGGAGGGAGTTGGAGCGGTCTGCCGTCCTATAGGTCCTTCTCAAACAGCGCCAGGCGTTTGCTCTTATCCTTGGTTGTAGGAGTGGGTGGTGAGTCATTTTCCACATTGCTTTCTGTGTGGTTAAATCATAGTGGAATGTCTAGCATATCTAGGTATTTTATCCTAGCTATGCTTGGGGTTGTTGCGAGCATATCCCTCTGGGGGTGGTTTTCTGGGTTTCTTAATTTGAATTGGGGGCTGGGTCGTCCCCTTCCCTGTATAGTACTCATGTTCTCTATGGTCCATCCCATACAGCAGATAGTTCGGAGGATATGTTTGAAAGAGGGGAGGTTCCATGTGGACCTGTTGCAGTAGGGTGCTTGGCAAGGTATGAAAGTAGTCTGGGTGGACTATGTGGGTTGATTTATTTTAGCGCCTGTGCAAAGTTAGTCCTTGCTGCTCTGGACCAATGTTGTTGCGGGAGGTCTGGAGCAAGGATTTCCTTTATCCAGGTACCTATATTGTGATTGGCATGGCTCTCAAAATCTATTAGTCCCATGCCTCCACTTGAGCGTGGGCCAAATAGTGTTTCCATCCGTATAGGAGGGTGAGAGCCAGGCCACAGCCAGCCCTGGATAAGCGCGCGAATTGAGGTTATAAGGGTAGGTGAGAAGGCTATCGCATGGGCCTAGTACCACAGTATTGGGAGGATGAGCGAGTTAGCAATTGTAACTCGTCCTGTTAGTCCTGGGGTTCTTCCCTTGAGGGAGGCGACGCGTTTGGATACCCGTTGTAACAGGTTACTTTCCATTGTCTCATTAGCATATCCCCCTGATTCTAGCCAGATTCCAAGGTATCGGACAGGAGTGGTGGTGGGAGGTGTTGCAAAGGGTAATATAATTGGGTTTTTTCTTCGAGTGTTGGTGTGAGGTTCTGATGCTGTGGCCCAATCATTTGTGTATTTGCCTAAGAGGATGATTTCTGTATTCCTTTTGTTGAGAGATACTTTGCTCACCTTGTTGTATTCCTCTAGAGTGTGTTCCAGCTGTCAGTCATCTTCATTGTTTGCTATATAACTGCTACGCAGTCATCTGCAAAGGCCAGTATCTTGACTGTTGGTTGTCCTTGTGCGGTTATCCCCATGAGACGTGAGTCAGTTACTCGGAGGAGCGGGTTAAAGCTGAAATTGTATAGCAGTGGGCTAAGGGGATCCCCTTGTTTGAGCCCTCTGTGTCGTTTAGTCTTGTTTGTTAGGAATACAGGGCCGCATACAGCCATGGTTGCAGATTCTGTTAGGAGCATCGCCCATTTTATGAACCTTGGTGGGAGTTTGAAGGCATGTAGACATTCTTTTAGGTATGGCCAGCTAACACGGTCATACGCCTTTTCCTGATCCAAGAAGACCAGGGCACCAGTTGCTTTAAATTGGCAAATATTTGCAACAGGGTGAATGTTGTTCCATATTGAACGCCCTGGTATAAACCCAAACTGGTTGGGTGATAGGACGTCAGATGCAATTGCGCCTAATCTAGCTGCTAAAATTTTTGTTAGAATTTTTGTCAGTGTTGGAGAGTGCAATTGGGCGCCAGTTGGCCAGGTCCAACTTGTCACCCTTTTTATACAAGGTTATAACGTAGGATTCATGGCCTCCTGGTAATAGGCGTGTTTCCAACAAACTCTGGTTCATTGACGCCAATAGGAGGGGGGCGATTTGTTAAAATATTTTTTGTAAAATTTGTAGGGTATCCCATCAGGCCCTGAGCATTTCCTACGTGGTGCACCGCGAATTGTTTCCCAAAGCTCCTCCCGTGTGATAAGGGATAGTATATTGTAATTTGGTGGTGTACTTTGTACCTTGGCAGTTTGAATAAGTTCTTTAATTTTTTGTGGATCTGTTGGCATATCGCGATATAATTCAGTGTAATAGCAGTGTACTTCCGCCTTGACCTCCTCAGGGTCAGTTGCCACAGTGCTGTTGGTCTTACGGACCTGTGTGCATGTGGGCTGGTTTCCGCGGGAGTGGAATTGGCAGAAAAAGTATGTTGAACAGGTTTCGCCTTCCTTTATGAACTTACCTTTGTTTGATACTTTGATTCTGTGTTGGTGTTCAAAGATGAGATTGTTAAGTTGGGCTGAAATTTCTGCCCATTTGCATCCCCAATTAGGACTATAGCCAGATCTCGGAGTATTTATTTCCAGGTGGTCTATTTCTGCCAAGGTACGCTTGATTGTGGCTGTGTCCGCGGTGTATTTGCGTGATGCAATATATTGGGTTTTGTTGATTAAATCTTTTTTGAAATTTTCCCATGTTTCTGATGGGATCTGAAGTGAATGGGGCTGTGAATTCTGGGTTTGTAGCCTTGTTTTCAACCCAGTCAGATATCTCAGGCAATCTTATATTTTCTGGGTGAAGCTTTAGCCAAGGCAACACCTGTGTGGAATTGGTTTGGCACTAACTGAACCGTAACTAATCGGTGATCAGAAAAATTGATCTTTTTTGTTGTAAATTTAGAGATTCTTGAGTGGTGGGATTGTGGGATGAGGATGTGGTTAATACGACTCATTGATATGAGTAGTCCCTCACGTATGTTGGGTCTTATCATATGGGGAAGGATTGGTGAATTGGGAGGAAGAGCATCCTGTAAGCCAAGAGATGCCTTCATTGTGCGATATTTAATGTGTCCAGGTGGGTATCCCCTGGGATTAGGCCATCGATCTGTATTGGGGTTATCCCAGTAGTTGAAATCGCCTAACATGATGATATCTGGTGGGAGGGTGAGGGTTGAAATTTTTTCAAAAAATTATTTTATCTCAGTTGCAGTGCACGGTGCGTAGATACATGCTAACAAATTTTTTTATCTTGGCATTTAATTGTTGCTACCAGGACTCAACCGTGCAAGTGTGATGATGAATTTGTAATTTTAAATTTTTTGTTGTTTTGGACTATCACCCCACAGTGAGACGTCCATACTGATTCTGATGGTGCGACTATGGTTGACCAGGATTCTTCTTCCCCTTGTAGGCAGTGGGTTTCTTGGATGGCCAAGATGTCTACAAGAGGTTTTGCAGGAATGCCAGCTTTTTGGCTTGGGACGTATGAGCCCTGGCTCCTGCGATATTTAACGTCCCTATTGACACTGAGGTGCCCGTTGCGCCTCAGGAGCAGTTGGGAGGACCCTCTGGTCCTATCCCACCGAGGCTCATTTTGGCCATGCTCCACATCTGTACTCCAACTCTTTCACTGCCATTGTTGGTTCCCTTTATCTGACCCAATGATTCAAGGGAATTGCGGTTTTTTGTTGTTGCATCAACTTTTCCTGCACAGATCTCATGTTGATTTGATGCGGGTTGTTGATTAGATTTTATATTTTTGAGGTTCAACTTTGTTGCATTGTGCACCACATTTTCACCCAAATTGCGGTTGCATTGTTCCTCAGTATGTGCATGACTGATGACGCTTTGTGGCTCAGTCTGGTTACTGTGAAAATTTTTAACCTGTGCATATTGTTCTGATTATTTGGTTCAGTGAATATCTGAAATATCCTCCTGAATTTGTCCATGGTTAATGGCAGATTTCGGGTGTGCCGCCGCTTCAGCCGCTGCTCTCTTGCGGGATTTTTGTGCTGCTTTGCGCTGTTTACTTGTAAATGGGTCCACGATGGAGTTTAGTCCATCTTCACCCCAGAGGAATGGGTGGTGGCCATCAGTCATTTTGGCGAAGCTTTCATTATCTTCGTCCATAGCTTCTTCACAAAATCATTTTCCATTAAGCCCTCTTTACAGGGCATGCATGTTCCTTGTGGCCCAGTGAGCCACATGGGTTGCAAATGGGTGGTGCGCGTTCCGGTGTAGCTCAGAATGCAGCTGACTGGCCCCCATCTGCAAAGTTGAATTCTGCTGCGCGGGGAATTCTGGATAAATCCTCTTCCACTTCTGGGAAGGGGTTGATTACAGCAATAGCTTTGCTTGTGCACAGGTCGGGCATTTTGCGAAATCACTGTAATTCAAGTTGTTGGATTTCTCCGTAGGCCACAAGACCTTTGTGGAGCTTCTCCTCAATTACCTTATGAGGAAGGTTGGTGGGGAGTGAGCCAAAGGATATGAACAAAGTTTTTGCTTTGTTCCATCTGGTGCGCGCGGTGCGCACAATTTTTTTGCCCTCAGGGAGGGCAATTTCCACGCAGATTTTTGCTGCAGCATCGGCTTCATTGGCTGTTTTTAAAACCAACATCGATCCAGCCGCGTCCCATGTTGTTGGTGGCTATGTACACCGCGTGAGGGAAAAGTGAGGGCTGTGCCTCACATGTTTTCTCCCACAGGGTTGGTAACTCATCCCCAAGGAAGTTTCTGATCCCGTGTTCCACCTTTGACAAAGGTTGGTTGAATTGAATGTAAATGTATTGTGCATGCTTTACAGTAAATACCATAAACCCAGATGGTGTCTGAGTTTGCGATTTCTTTGCAGATTGAGTTTCTGGTCCCCCTCCATGGCGTTTCTTGCCCTTAGTTGCACCATTAAGCGCACCGCTTGCCACGACGCTCGCCCATGTTGTATTATTTTTGTTATTAAAGTCGCCCATCTTTCCTGTGTGTGATTATCCAAATTTGCTGTTCAGATCAAATCGTAGTAACTAAAATGATTGTTACGAGAAAGAAAAGCCCTACTTGGTATTCTGATTTGCCAGTTGGTTCTTATTGTCCTTCATTTTGGCCTTTAACTTCTTCTTCAAGGTAGTATCAAATTGATTGATATTGCATCTTGATAAGGATATTTAAAAGTCGGAGCAAGTACTTCTTGACAATCATCCCCAATGTTGGTCTAACCACCAAATATAAAATTGGTGGTAATGCAGCCTTCCTTCCATACAGCAATATAAATGGCGTTTTCCCATTGCCATATGGTGACTGATGTTATATGCAAACGTCACCAGACTGAGGTATGTTCCCTATGGAGGGTATTACCATAGCAACCTTCCCCATGATTTTGAGGAAGATGTGAAGTATAAAATTGAGAAGCTTACTATTGGTGCAAGCTGCGCCTGCATTGATGCAGCAAAAACTTCTCTTTTTGACCCCAAATATCTCAAAAACTGCTGGCGCATCAAGTCATTAACTTGTGTGACTGCTCTCATCACTTTTGATGAGCATCAACTTGCTCAATAAATTGAGGCGGTGACACTGCCGGTCTCATTAATGAAGAAAACCCAAAATTATACCTACTTATGCCACATGTTGCTGATTCTATCCCAATGTTTTCCGCCATGGTCCGCCAGCTAAAGCAGGTGCCAGACAAAGTTTCTTCAAAGCTTCTTCACCATCTGATATGGCTTCCTAGAATGTTAGCTGCGGTGCCATATTAGGATTCTTTTATTTATAATAATCCCTTTGTTTGGCCCATTTGCAAACAAAGAGCCGTGTTGGCTCCCCTTTTGGGTTGAGAAACACTAGTGATATAAAAAAGAGGTATGTTCCTCATGGTGAAATTCTCTCAGCTTCCAGCTTCCTCAGCATCATGTCTAGCATTTCATTTACTCGTTATACCAGTTCATTCATCTCTAGCTGGTAGGGTAAAGACATGACTTTTCAGAACCCCTTTATATCTTTCAACCTCAGGGATCATATGGGACATAAAATTTGTTCTATTGTTGCTTAACAAGACTTGCAAGCATCCATGGAAGTATACAACTTAATCAAAGTAAACTTACAGTACTTGTAGTGTCCACTTTTTCCAGGGCCTTTGTCTCGACCCATCTAGTCAGATGGTCAATTGAAACTATGATATATTTGACTCATCCTGTGCTCATGGTCAGTGTTACATCACATTGATGTACAATATATTCTAGGAAAATCTAGAAAAGATTAGTTGATCTTGGTCATGCTCTTGTGGGTTTTTTGCAACTGACACTTTAAAAAGCAATCCAGATAATTGTCCACAACATAGTTGATAGACTCTAGTGATAGTACTGAAGAAAGTAGTTGGTAATTTTCCTCAAACCCCCATGCCTGACAACTTTATGCACATCTGGAATGATCGCTGCTCATTCTGATAGTCTTGGGAATAATAGTCATTTTTGATTGATTATCTTAAGCACTTGTCCATCCTTGGTCTCAGTGTTTTCCATCGCTTTACAAAGTGTATCTTGGATCTCTCAGAACTCAATCCCAATTTCTCCGTTCACCATTTTGCTGGAACTGCTCATCAGCTTGTTGGTATACCACAAAAACCATTGGTAACCTTGACAAGCCATCCACCTTATGGTGAGAACCTTCCGCTCAGTGAACTATATCATAGTTGTAATCCTGAAGCTTCAATGCCCATCAGACCAGACGTCCTTACAGTTCTCTAAAGTTATGCAGCCAACGCAGCAATGAATTGTCTATCACCACTTTAAAGTGCATTCGATGAATATATCATAAACTGCTTGCAGGTATAAATCACTGCAAGGCATTCATTCTTAGTAATTGTTTAGTTCTGTTCTGCTGCTGATAGCATCCGGCTCATATAAGATACCAGATGCTCATCATTGAGCTCATCTAATTTGACTCAGGAAGGTACTGATCTCCATTAACAAAGCATTGGTTCACATTATAATTTCTAGAAATTTTGGATATTTCAATATTGAATAATCTATGAGATACCAGTGTAACTCATTAAAAGGAATCTGGGCCTCTTTATTCCAAGGAAATTTTTCCTTTGGATCTTTTGGCAAATGAAAGAGGGGCTTGGCAATTCTCGCTAAATCTCATATAGATTTTCAGTAGTATCTGACCATTTTAAAGAACACTTGGATAACTTGGAACCTTCTTGGGATGTCCATTCGCCCTATGGCCTTAATCTTCTAGGTTTGCAGCTACATTCCACTCAAGTTGACCATGAACCCCATATATTCTAAATCTTTCTTAAAGAAGTAGCACTTCCTTAGCTTATTCTTCAGGTTAGCCACGGAGAGTCTCTTGATGACTTCATCCAAATGGTGTAAATGATCAGTAAAGGTCCTAGTGTAGACATTGGTATTATCCAAGTACACCAGGACTCATGACAACTTTAAGTCATTTAATTTTACATCCAGGCCCTCTGGAACGGTGTAGGCGCAGTGAAAAGTCCTTGGGGAATTCGTGTTGGCTGGTACAGCCCCTGCGCAGTGATTATTGCACATTTATCCTGATCTTCACTTGTAAATTGTTTTGCCAATATCCTGATATCAGATCCTTCATGGAAAAATACTATGCTTCTCATAATCGATACAATGCATCATTGATTTCTGGTAGTGTATACAAATCCCTTTTTTGTTATTTTATTCAGCTCCTGTTAATCAACCACCACACAATTAGAGCTAACCTTCTTCTTCATGATCATTCAAGGCTTGCCCATGGACTTGACGAAACTAGAAGACCATGCTTCACTAGTTTTCTACTCTTCTTCTACTACTGCTTCAGTGGCCTTTGACCATTGGATCAGTCTCATTCTTAATGGCAAATTTTTTTGGTGTTGACTTAATGTTTGACATTCCTCGCACATCCAAATTGATATTATCCTGGCAAAGATAACCCAATAACTTTAAAATAGTTTGAGCTCCTCCTCCTGCTGTATATCTTTCAAAACAAGCTGCTCTTGATTGACAAACAATCGATACTTTGAGCTATCCCTGCCAGTATTCACATCTCATTAAGGCCTTAAAATCATGAAATTTCCTCAATTTTTCTCTCAGGATAATATGGACAAATGCGATGATCTGATTCTTCTCAACCTTAGTCATTTTTCTATGCAAATTCGCCAGGAAAACTTAAATTTCTCCATGACCCAGAATACCTTTTCCAGGAGCCACCCATGGCTCTACTCTGGACTTCTTCCAGGGGCTACCACCAACTCCATACAACAGCTCAGGTATCTCCAACATCAATCCCATATTGATTATGATCTGTGAAACCAGTGGTATGGTCCTCAAATTCTTGATTCATAGTGAAATTCCTCAATTTTCCAGGAATTTCATCAGCATTTCTCTTTGTTTTCGCGCAACCAATAAGTAGTGAATTTGGATAATGCCATCATTGTAGATCAGATTGATGAAATTGTTTCTCCTGGTGAGTAAAGTTTCCCAATCTCTCTAAAACTAGAGCTAGTTTCTGGCCCAATATGGTCATTGTATTATCTTGAAGTTACATTTAATTCGTACTTTCCTAAGAATTTTGTCCCAATCAGAATATTGTAGTTTTGGTTGGCCAAAACTATTGCTGGGCGGATATCAATAAAGATCCATTTCTGAGTTGCAAAGCGCTATACGCTCCACAGAAGATGGTTTTATTTGGCCCAGCGGTCCCATGTTCGTTATTATGCTCCAAATCAGGTGATATTCTCATCTTCTTTACCAGCTTGGTTGTGACAATATTGATAGGCGCTCCACTGTCAATTATTGCCTGCACCTATACTCGATTGACCAGTATATCAATATATGTGCACTCAGAGTATTGCAAAATTGTAATTACTGATTGTATAGTGACGTTGTTTGCTGAACTGAGGGTGTGAATTAGCTGTTATGATAGATCAAGAAATAATCCTTTAATTGCGCTTAATAGAATAGATATATTTGCCTCATCTAAGTTGACATCAACCAGATTTTCCAAATTCTCTGCGGATCAAATCTTGTCTGCTAGCTGATAAATATATAGGCGAGTCACCTCCCTGATATTTTGGGGTTGATCCTTTTTGCTCTGGATCTGATTACTGCACTGAAATCTAAGTTGACCACTTAATAAGTTTGGTCTGGTGCATCATCATTGATGAACAGATTATTGATGTCAATTTTTTCATTTAAGATTTCAGGAGGAACAGTTTTAAATGCAGCTCTAGAGTGTTCTCCATCTAGGCCATGGGCTCTTTTCCTGACTCCTGTGTGGGTTTTGCCTCCTTTGCCTGACCACATTGATCGATCTGTTGGCTTCTTTTTAATAACATTTAGCAGCAAACTGACCCTTCCCTCCACATTGATGACAGCATTTGTCTTTCTTGTCTGTCTGCTTGGAACTCCTTGAGCTTTTTCTCCAGAACAGTTCAATTGTTGGACTCATTAGCGCTCTTAGTCACCTTTGTAGGATTCAAATTTATAACTAGACTTGGCTTGAAGCTTCGATTAGGAACCTCAAACGTGGCTCCTAGTATCCTAAAATGATCCACCATTTGCAAGGTGTTAGTTTTGGTTGTTAATGCAGAAGACATCATTGATGTAAATCATGATAGGGCCAAAGAGCCACTTGTAATGCGATCCATGTAAAAAAATATGTCCGATACTTTCACTCTGACCAAAATCTGAGATTCATGGTAGAATCAGTAAATTTTTTTTGCTAAGGTCTTATCCTTCTGGAATTAAATTCCCATTATTTTCTGCTTTCGTTTTGACATACACGTGGGACTTCCAAACTCTTTTATTATGGCATACTTGGAATCTGAGTAAGACCAGCTGTCCCCCTCTAGATGAGGTAACACCAAATTTTGAAAATTTGTGCCCAAACAGTTCATCACCGTCAAAGCTTTTTGGCAATTGCCAAACCTGAACATAGTCATGTTGTACAAACAGAAGAATGAAGTGGCGTTATCCTGATGAAATGTGGGTAATATCAGCGTAGCTCTAAATCTACTGAAGCTTCACTATTTACGATTCATAGCTCAGCTGCTTGACTGGCTTGAGGAGTGATTTTGAAGTTCATCTCCAAAATGGCTGCAAATGCGGTCAACATATTTATGGGAATACTTGACTTACCAGCTGGAGTATTGGGGCCCTTTCTTTGGCGTCAGTCGCCACATAGGGATCACATTTGCATCTATTATTCTTCAATTCTTTGATTTGCTTCACTTGACACTATATATTGAGCTGAGTGAGCACAATTAAATGCGATCATCTTTGCATTCAGTTTTCAAGAATAGAGCTCCTTGAACTAAGACTCCTTTTCTAACTCAATAATGTTACCTTTCCTAGTAACTTATTGTCAAAATTGGAAACATCTTCAACTTCTTCCTCAAGCTTGGTGACCCTCTCCTCCAAGGCAGCAATTTCCCTGTGATTGGATTAATTCAAGGCGTTCTTATTGATAGTTGCCAATTCCGTCCAATGTTTTCTTAACTCATCCTTGTATGACATCTTATTGGCATATCTTACTCAACTACCCCCTGTAGTAAGCACCAATTGTTAAAATTAGAATATTCAACTGATGTTAAAGACTGATAGCTCCCAAAAGTTAACTGCGCAGTTTGGTGTGTACATGATACACGTTGCTTGATAGTAGTTGGTATGTGATTGATTATAGTATGACAACTAGTATTTGTAGTTGAATAGGTAAGCCCAATATGGTCCAATGCTAGATATTTATTTCTCCATAAAATACTGTTGATGTGAACTATAGAGAGTTCTTCCCTGATTTGCCTAACTTGATCCACTCTCAGATTCAGAGGTTAATGGTTTTTCTTCTCGTCATGATGATTCTACAGAGATTTCTTTATAAGTTCATCTTCTACTTCAAGGATCTTCAATCCTTACTTTTTATGTGACAAAAGTGTCCCCAATTATTGTATAAAATAACAATAATTTACTGAATATGAATATAACTTAAAACAATATTGATCTTTTTAATCTCTATCTGAACCTTTTTTCATGTTAATCGTTAGGGAATTTATATAGGGACTTTGGCGCCTAACCCTGAGTTGGTACCTCAGCCTTGAAATGGCAACCGTTGCAGTTGAACTTCCTTCTGGCGTCTCATTGGCAATGGTCCTCCCCATCTGGTTAAGTTTCTTCCATCACACATCCTCAAAACCTAAAAATGGAAAGAGCCAGAAAACATGTACTTAACATTACCCATTTGATCACAGTGAACCAAATATTTTGCCTATCCAACTGCTTAGTTAATGGGACTCTTTACCCATTAATGCATGTTGTGAACTAATTGATTGATTCACTAGTTGCAAGAGGCATCACTCACCTTATTAATTGATACTTGTATTCCCAGTTTGTCAGTGGTGAAACCTGACTGATCTCAATTGGTAAATCTGATAGTTAATCATCAATAAACTATCAGTTCCCCATGTTGTTGGCAACTATGCTCAACGAAATCTTAAGCATTCATCCAGATTAATCCCTAATGGATCCAACCCTGGCGAAATAACTAAAATCCCCTGAACACTATAAAACTGAAATCATGGTCAAATGATATCCAATTCACTTGCTAATGGGATATATCCCCTTGTGATCCACAGGTAACCTAGGCAGCTGAAAAGTTGGACAAAAAATCCTAGCACATTCTTAACAACTGAGTGCATGCTAAGTCCTTAAAAACATTTCGCACTTCATCTTCTCAGCCCTGATCTCTCAATAGCTCTTTGGAACCCTTCTCATCTTTGTTAATTGATGTTTGGTCAAGTGTAGGAAACGTTGCGATTGTTTTGATCAACCATCAGCTTCTATAATAATCAATGAGAATTTCAACTTATAATTAGATATGGATTTGACCAATTATTGATACTCCCACACGTGGTCTTCAACTTCATAGGGAGCTGACAAAAATGTATAAAATTCTTAGTGATTTTGTTTGGCGCCTTAGACATATATTTAGTATTGCATAATGAATCTTTAACTCCGCCTATGCAATTTCTGCTATCTTAATTTAATGACCACCTTGGCTCATGGCCTGGGAGTTCATATATGCTACATTTTATTTATTATTTGGAGAATTCTATCTTTCCCTACACCGGCGTAAAATATTTAGTATGAAATTCCTTAATTTACTATCTCCATCCATCAGTACCTCAATTATTATTTGTTGATTGTAACTATAATGAAAGAACTCAGAGCTCAAGTGTTTCACTCCCTTAGCCCAACATAGATAAATTAAATCTCTAGTCTACTACTATTAAGTGCTGCTCAGTAAACATAAAAGCTACCAATAGGAATGCTAGCATAAGGGGCATATCCCAGCAGGGCTCAAATGGTAAGGGGATCTTTTTTCCTAGTTGCTGGAGAAAAACCTGGTGAAAAGAAAGGATACCTATATCAAGACCCATATCATTTAACAGTGGTAGATACTTATTGAGCTCTTTCATATTTTTAAAATGATACTTCTTGCTGAAAAGTGTTTTTCTGTAAGTTTTTCTAAGGTCACTGTTTTCTAACAGTATCTTATATTTTTAGTAGAATAACCTGCGTAATCAAAATCTGAAGCCTAAGTGCCAAGTTCAATATTAATACTATCAAATGGACAAATATGCAAAAATATGGGCGTGGAGGCGAGGTAATCCATAGTAATTTCATTCTATAGAGCGACATTAGCATCAAGGCTTTAGGTCGAAAACCTTTGTATAAAATATCAAATATACTATAGAAATATAAATTAGCTCAAATGGTTGGTGGAATCAACTTACAGAATTTCCCACACTTTACTAATTATTAGAGCATAAAAATGAGCAAAACTTAAATAATTTCTAGGATGATGATGCTGATAGACCAGGTAACACATAAACAAAGACAATGGTTTGATGCCTGATGTACACCATGTAAGATTTGTGTTTTACAATAACACCTCAATTTTTATTTATTTAGATATACATCATCAGAGGCAGTGATAGGATATAATTTTGATTGATTATAGGGAAAAAGAATTTTATTATTAAGACCCTAAGGTATAGTTAAGTTAATATCCATCTGTACAAGGCTTCTTGGTTAGGAGCCATGGTGAAGCTGCATCCAGGTAAGAGCGAAATGTCAATAGTTTCTATATTCTTTTAGGAAAATTCAGAGCGCTCTTGACTTTTCCTGATGATCAAGTGGGATAATGCCTCCCTTGTTCTAAATTTTAACAGTTAAAAATGGCAAAGATCTTAGCACCAGTTGGGATGGTGCTTTAATATCCTCCTGCCTCAGAAGATGCTGAGGCGCAGTATATACATCAGTAAGAAGTATTTGGTGCATTGGGACCATCTAGTACTAAAAAAAGAAGTATTTGGTGCAAACTGGAGGAGAGAATCTTAAAAGTTGTCGGACATTTGCCCTCTCAGCTGAAAAATAAAAAATGTCTTGGGTCATAATCATCCAAAAAAAGGGGAAATATCAGACATTTACAGGTTTGAAATGAACCTAAGAGAGATTTTGATAATAATAATGATTTTATTGACCAAAAGACCCTGGTCAATTCTCAGTGGAATCCCACAAATTATGGTAACACAAGTTTAAATACTACACAGGCAACAACCAAAAAAATCGAGCAGTTGGATTACTTTGTCCATGCAGTGGACCCTGGGGCGTCCATAAAATGGTACGCCCCAGCCACAACCAGGTCCCTTCAAACACCTAAATGGGGACCACCCCCCTTTATAAGCGTGATGGAGGTCCCCTAAGGTAAAATAATTTCCTCTGATTGGGATTGGCTGAAGCTCATTAAACCATTACTGCACAGGTACATAATGCCAACTGTTAATTCCCCATCTATCATTAAGCCAAGGTGAAGTGAGTATTCCAAGCTTTGATAGGCTGCTTGCTCATATTTCCTAATTTGGATTAGACTAAGCTATGCCAAAACTATTATTGAATTCTCATCAACTTCCTATACAGTTTAAATACTGATCAGTTGGGTATTGATGGGTATCATTTTTCCTTTATTTCCTGGCACTTCTAATAAAAATGATAAAATAATAAGATTTTTAGTAGTGCTTTATTTCTTGATTAAATGAACCCTTGAGGAAACCAGCGGCATGGCACCAGCGAGAAAGAACTCATCTGGATTCCTACAAAAGTGTCAAAAAAATGAATCAGCAGGGGAAGATGCTAAGTATGTACTAAGCGTTTAAGTCTTAATAGGCTTCTTTAAATCAATCTCCGTGGTATTGACAGGACTCTTGGAGCCATGACCACAAGGAAATGTTTATTATCTAGGGAATTGTCAGGAGAGTTTCTATAACTCTTTAGTTCCCAGCGTGGTGGTGCACGGTGCACTGGAGCAACGCAAGGGAACTAGTCGTCAGTGTTAAAATAAAATAGCTCAGCAGAGGGAGCTTAATATAATGTGACATATGGTGAGGGGGGTTAGCATAATACGCATAAATAGGGATCAAAAAAAACAGCAAAACTTGGCTGTTCCCCAAAGAGCCTTTCATAACCAAGCTTTTAACAGGGATAGAGTGCATGGGTGCCCTGGATTAGAGGGAACCTGGGTAGCCCAATGGTGTAACTGATGCTGTAGTATTTATAAAACAAATGAATTGGATAATGGGATGTGAGACCTCCTCAAAGAGGTCCGCACACAGGTTTGCCCAAGCTATTATAAGAAAAAACGTTAAACTAAAAAAGGGTATATTATAGAAAAGATGAACAACGAGAAAAATTTGTCTTGAGAAGACATATTTAAGCCAACTCAGGGAAATCATTGATCAGAGAAAGTGGTACTAAGCCTATATGCACCATTAAGCATATGCTTCCATCTGACTGGGTAACATACTTTGAAATTGACCTTACTCAAGTGATTAATTAAAATTGAGATTAACCCAAGTTAGTAATTTCATAAATGGGACAGGTTTTGCACCCCCATTTACCAATTAACTAAATTGAGCCATCATCATTTAGAAGATAACTCGTCCATTTCAATGCAAGAGCTGAAACAAGGAACTGGGCGTTATGAACCTCACTTGTACCAACCTGGGAATACCTAGCCTGTACCCAAAATTTGGTCCAAAATGTGCTTTAGGTTAGGAAGGTCCTGCAACTTTTCCATTACACCTCCTGCCACCCCGCTTTGTCCTTGCTGTTGGTGCCCTCAATTAGGTCATGTAAACATGAAATTACTCTCTCCTCTTTTTTGGGCTCCACCCCCCTCTAGGGGAATTCTCCAAGTAAAAGTTTTTGTGGGATTGGGCCAACTTTATTGCAGCAACGGCTTGGTTAAACTTCGATCCTGCAGCCTAAGGGAAACGCTCATGGAATTCTATAATTAGATCTTGGCATGGGTGCAATCACGCGCTGGGACCCAACTGTTCTCCAATGATCAAATCCCTTCCAGGATACAGGATACTTGAGTCTTATTCTTACCTGAAGAGAGGCTACAATCTCCTCCACTTCCACTCTGGTGCCCCATCCTCAAGATAATCCTTGAGAGTCTCCGATGGGGAATATCAAACAACAGAAGCCTGCTTTCATGTAATACTGAATAGACCTAAAATAAGGTGGGGAGATTCAACTGGTATGAGGCGTGGTCCACCTTTCTGAGAACGTGGTAAGGACCAATCCTCTTAGGTCCCAGTTTTTTACATGATTGCTTGATTGAATGTTTTTACCATCCATCATCACGAGTTCTCCTTCCTTGTATGCTGGACCAACTTGTCTCTTACCATCAGCGTTATCTTTGTAAGCCTGCATGGCCACATCTAAATTCGTGCTCACCCCCCAGTGTACTTTCTTGATCATTTTAGCAAAGTCCACCACCACTTCAACTATAAATCCACAAATGGGCTACATGTTAAAGGCGGGATTAAAGCTATAATTGGTGAAGAAGGGGGAGCGACTTATTGATGCATGTTGGGCGTTGTTATAACTGAATTGGGCCATAGGAAGGTGAGAAACCCAATATGAATGATCCACAGTGGTGTAACACCGCAGGAACTGCTCTAAGCACTGGTTCACTCGTTCAGTCTGCCCATCTGAACGGGGTAATAGGCAGTTGAACAGCAGGGGAGAATCTGAAGAGTCTTACACAACTTTTCCCAATAAATGGAGGTAAACTGGGGTCTGTGATTGCTTATTATTCCTTGGGGGACCCTGTCAAGTGCAAATACATGTGTGACAAAGAGCCTAGCCAGCTCAGCTGCGGTGACTGTGGTTCTTCTGGGAATAGAGTGAGCGAACTTCTTAAAACGGCCCACCACCATGATAGCATCATAACCATCAGATACAGGCAATTCCACAATAAAGTCAAACAATAGAGAAGTTCAAGGCCCTTCAGCTTTTTGAACTGGTACCAACAACCCCACCAGTGAATAATGATTCGGTTTCATTTGGCTGCAGACTAGGCATTCTTATAAAATACTTTCCCACCTGTACGCCTAACCCCTCCCAATTGTAAGTGTGGCGAATTAACTCTAGAGTCTTCGCCTTATCAGGATAACCAATGGTGATTCCATTATGTTGGTCCTGGATGATTTCCAGGCAAAGTGGTCACCTGGGAACCCATAAGCATCCCTGAAACCACACCATCTCATCCTTCAAGTAATAACCCCTGGTTATAGCCTCCTGATTAAGATTGCTCTTGACAAGGAATATTGCATACATGGTCTACAAAGGCTGAGAATGGACTACCTTTGTGACCATACCATGTTCCTCCGAAATTTCCAGAGGAGCAAGCGCTGTCCCATTGGCCGAGGGAGGGGGACGTTGAAACACAATCTTACCTGGTGGAATCATCAAGTGGATATTATGCAAAGCTACTATATTAGGATCTGGAGCTAGCGCAGGGTTGCATCTCAAAGCATCCCCAAACCATTTTTCTTATCTATAGTAAACTCATTAGAAAATTCAAATTGGGCTAGGGTCTTATGCCCGCGGGTTGCCATGGGGTTAAGACATGAGGTGCGCTGTAGTACAGTAAGGCACGGTGATCTGTACATATGTAGAAGGGATGGGATGAGCCATGCAAGTGATGACGCCAACAAGTCAGCGCCTCAACCACTTTTAATACTCTTTATTATATACGCCGTAGTTTAACTCTGGTAGAAACATCTTCTTGGAAAAATATACCATAGGATGCTCTATTCCATCTTTGCTTACTTGTAATAGGGTTACCGCTATGGCGAAGTTGGAGGCATCAAAAGCAACAATAAACTCTTTATCAGGGTCAAAATGGTGAAGAATAGATGTGGACAACAAAATTACACTTTACCACTTGGAAGGCCTCCTGCAAAGTTGGGGACCACTGGTGCACTTTTGCACCACTAGCCTTATACAAAGACGCCATAACATCAGAAAGATTCGGTGTGATTTTCTTAAGGAACGTACACGTCTCCAAAAACTCCTCATTTTCTTAGCTGAAGTTTGAGTGGGCCACTCACTAATCGCCTTCTCCTTGTCTAAAGTTATCATGTGCCCTGGTCAAACACAAAGTTGCCCAGGAAGGTAACTGGGACTTAAAGAGTTCACTTTTAATTATTTCAATGTAAGGTCAGCTGCCCTCAAACGCTCAAACGCCTGCCAAAGTTGTTGTCACGAAATTGACCATGGGCTCCACTAGTGTGCCGGGACAACCAGTATGAAGAGTGTTTGGCCCTTTTCCAATTCACCTTCATTGGCATACCAAACCCTACAAGTTCACATCCAACCCACCAACTAACCACCAACAGTTTCGCCTTTAGCCCTCAGGTGTCATCAGCGTGTGCACTAGAAAGTCCTGCCCCCTTCCTGGGCGGCTCAGGCACTTCCATGCTGCCCAACTCTCGTGAATCTTCACCAACCCATCTGGGCATGCCCCAGCGAGTCCATCCCCCATCTTAGGTGGCTATGGCACTCCCGCGCTGCACCCTGCAAGGTTGGCGGCCAGTCAGAGCATTCACTGGTAGCCAGCTGGCCATGTTCTCGCTGGTTCCTCATAGGGAGGAGGCATGGGAGCTGGCAGCGCCGGCCACTCCAGGCGTGATCACCCTGCCTATCAGGGATCTACTGTCCCACCTCCCCCACTCTAGTTACTCTAAGCTACTTTAAACAAATAGGAAAGATGAGCAAACGAGAGATATTTATTAGGAGGAAATGAACGACAATTTATACTACAATCAGGGCTACTGCGCCCAAGTACTCGTTGGCCAATCAAATATTAGAAAACCCATTAGTCACTTGATGCCATAACTCTATCAGATAATCTCTTTTTTTTAGTACTAGATGGTCCCAACCCAAGGGGGGGATTCATCGATGTTTATTGAATTACGCCTGGGCTCCTAAGAGCCTGAGGCGAGGGAAGGGGAGGGAGGAGGCATCGAGAAAGGGAGGGGTTTGCGCGCCAGAGCCGTGCTGCAGTGACAACTGAGCGGGGGAGGGTTGGCGACATAGTGCAGACCTTCAGGGCCATCTCAAAGTGTACCTGAAAGTGGGTGATCATGTGTGGAAGGGTCCACACCTGCTGGTCAAAGGCAGCACGAAGGAAGGAGTTATGGATGGTCCAGAAGGCTGTGGCATAGGCGAGGACAAGGAGGGGTCGGTGGCAACCAGGCAATGTCTGCTCAAACATGAGGTCTTTCACAGGGTGTCCAGACCAGGGCTGAGCATGGAGGAGCTCGCGGGCCTTTGGCCAAAATGCGGCGACACCTGGACAGGTGAAAAAACGATGGAGGTGGGAGTTAATAGGCTCCACACAGCGGGGGCAGCTTCGGTGCTGGAAGGTAGGGCCAGTCCGGTCCCCTGTCCTGTATGAACAGTGGAGCACTCTCCATAAGGTGTTGGACACCTTTGCTGACAGGATGGGGTGATAGACATCCTTCCACAATTCCTTAAGGTCAAATCTCACGGAGGGAGGGAGGAGCTCAAGGAGTCTTGGGCGGATGGGAGGACGATCTTGGGGGTTGAGGCGAGTTGTGACAACTTGTCCATTGTGCACAATTGCATGGCGACGGGGGCTGAAGCCAGGGCCTTCCCTTCTGTATGGGAAGGCATGGTGGATCCGCGCGCCTTCTCGTTTCAGGGAAAGGAGAGCCTGGTTCCAGTAGGGGGATGAGGATGGTTTTAGGCGATGGCCTGGGTGGTTTGTGAGCCACTCCCCTAATGAGGTCAGAGATTCTCTAGGAAGACCCAGAGCTGCTAACTGACTGGCGGAGGGCGGGCGCCCATTAGGGGAATGGGGGTCGCGTCCCAGCAGACAATCGGCCTTAGGAACTTCAGGAAGATTGTGGTGGCGTGGGATCGCGTGTCCAGAAGCCCTAGGCCCCCTTCATTGCAGGGTCGGGCAATGGTTGAGAGAGCCATTGGTGGATGGTTTGAGCCTCAGATCCAACAGCGGAGGAGTACATGGAGCCGCGTATAAAAGGCATCTGTGAATGGGCAGACGTGCGCTAGGAACCAGACTTTGGAGAGGAGGAACACATTGGCCATCAGAGCTCGACCCTGGGGGTGATGTGCCGCCGGTTCCAGCTGGCAATCCTGGAGTTAACTGCTGCAAGGAGAAAGTCCTCATTGTCTTTTAGCGCAACTCCTTGTTGGTTGGTGAGAACGCCCAGGTGACGGAAGGTACCGCGCTCAGGTTCAATACCAAATGGTGGGGGAAGGTGGGGAGCCGACCTGTACAACTGTTGTCTTGGAGGTGTTGACCATGGCGTTGGACGCCTTGGTGTACCTCTCAATGGTCACAGCAGCGAGGGCAACATCCCCAGGGCAGCCAAATGCAATGGCAGTGTCATCTGCAAATGCCATGGTGCGTGTGGGGGCTTTACCTGGGACCAGAATCCCTGTTAGCTTGTCCTGTAAGGAGGCCAAGAGGGGTTCAAGGGTGATGTTAAAAAGGATAGGGCTCAGGGGGTCCCCTTGCCGGAGACCTTGTCCAACTGGTACTGCCACTGTAAAGCCCATTGGCGCCAGGACTCTGGTGTGGAGCTGGTCATAGAGCGCTGATATCCAGCGCCTAGCTGCGGGTGATGGAAGCTGGCCAGGGAAGCATCAATATACTTCCAGGCTACCCGATCATATGCTTTCTCCATATCCAGGAGAGCCACAAAGCCATTCACCTTACGAGAGTTAGCAGTCAAAGTCACGTGAAGGTCATAATAGTTGTCCCATAACGACCTCCCCGGAATAAAGCCGTGCTAGGATGGGGAGAGGCGAGGTGACACCCATTTGGTGATGCGGTTGGCCAGAAGCTTCGTGAAGAGCTTGTGGTCTGTGTTGATCAACGCTATGGGGCGCCAGTTCGCCAGGTTCTCACGGTCTGACTTCTTGTGAATGAGGGTCGTGATTGAGCCTCTGGAGTCAGGGAGGACCTCGCCATTCACCAAGAGTGCAGCGAAGAGGTCGCGGAGGGTTCTGGCTATCACTGCAGGTTCCAGAAGGTACACCCAAAGGGTATTCCGTCTGGGCCTGGGGCTCTAAGCCGTGGGAATTTCAGAAGAGTTTCCATCACCTCCTGGATGAAAATAGGCGCTAGTAGAGCCTCATCAGCCCGTGGGTCAATGGGCGGCTCTGGAGCCCGCCACAGGAAGTCTTGGATGTCCGATGGGTCCACCTGGGTGGCATGGAAGAGGCTGGAGTAGAAGCGGTGTAGATCCTGCGTGATTTCCTCCTTATCTAAAGTGGTTATAGTGCCAATCTTCAGTGCAGTAATATCCTGCGCTGTTTACCGGCTTTCTGTTTCTGAAAGAAGCGGGTGGGGCGTTCCCATTGAGCATAGTAACGAGATGTAAAGTTTGCTGCCCGTTCTTCCTGCAGTGTGAGCTCCAAGCGGAGTGCTTCCTGCGCCGCTTCCCAGTCTTCCAACCATCTGGGAGATGGCTAAGGCTGGCAGTTTCGCTCTAGATGACTGATTCTGGCTTCCGCCCTTTTGACTCTGGCGCGAGCTGCAGTCATCTGGGCTTTGGCACAGTTGTTTGCAACGCGGGTGATGCCCTCCTTGGTCACCGCCCATCTAGCCTTGTGGTCAAGCAGGTGGGGTGGGGGGGAGGTGAGAGTCTCCCGGATGGTCATAGAAAGCTTCTCCTTAGTGAAGGGGTTGTTGAGAAGAGCTGGGGCAACCCTAGGCCAGAACCTACGTGACGGTCTAAGTGTGGTGGTGAGGACAACGGTGAGTGACCTGTGATCACTCAGATGATTGTCACGAGAGATGGGAGAGGAGACGCGGCCAATTAGCAGGGGGCCAATCAGTGCCATATCTATGCGTGACGCCGACTGGAAAGCTCCTCCATCATACTGGATCCTAGTCATGAAACCTAGGCCAGACGCGGAGGGTGGAAGCGCATCTATAAAGCCGCTCAGGCGAAGGAAATCCTGGAGGCGACTTGATCCAGGGCGTTCCTTTGCTGCAGGGGGTAAGAGTCACGGACGCGACTTATGGTTGTGTTGAAATCTCCTAAGAGGACTGTATTCCGTGGGAGATTGAGTTGGAGGAGCTCTAAGAGCCGATTTTGCTCCTGACCTGCATTAGGCAGGTAGTTGCTTGCAGCGAAGAAGGAGAATTCAGGAGTGGTGAGTTTGGCCAGTATGAGGCGGCCACCTAGATATTGTGAAAAAGAAT
>JAKSZP010005840.1:0-55074 GCA_022478985.1 Massospora cicadina | reverse complement strand
GCAGGGCCCCCCAGCCCTACTCCCTCACTCACATTACTCTCCAATGCACCTCTGCTGTGGAGAGCATAACCATGAGAAGGAGTTGGGGTGTATTCTGCCCCTTTCATCCCTGCAGTTTTTGCTCCTCTCTTGGCTTTGCTTGGTTTCAATATATTATTGCAGTGCACTTGTGTACTCTTATTGGCCAAATTATTTTCTTGCACATTCCATTGTTTGTTTTCCTTCCTGATTGGATTAAATTCCACAATTTTGGGGGGTGCACTGAACCCCAGTTTTGCTGTACTCATTTCCAAATTAAGTTCCACCAAATTCAATCTGGTCAGATTGGGTGTTTGGTTTTCCATGGGATCTGATTAGTTCATTGACTCAAATTCATCCATGTCTTCCTGGATCTACTCCAGCAATATGGATGATTCCACTTAGGCCTTTGCCTTGGCCGCGGCCAGCTTGTGAGCTTGTTTGGCTATTTTTCATTCTTTTGGGGAAATAGGGTCAACTATTTTATATTACCCATTTTCTCCCCAGTTGAAGACTTGTGTAGTATCCATGATTTTGGCATACTCTGAGTCATCTTCATACATTTCCTCCTCACAGAATTCCATTTCTCTCAGGCCTTCTTTTATGGGGCAAGCATGAATCTTGTGCCCAAAGTCCTGGCTTTGGTTGCATATGGGGGGTGCACTTTCCACTGTTGCACGGAACAGCTGGGATTTTTTCCCATCAATGGTGAAGGATGCTATGTGAGGGATTTTTGTAATATTCTCTAAAATATCCTGGTTTGGCAAAATAATTGCTATTGCCTTCCCAGTGCTAAAGATTGGCATCAGCTTGAATCTTTGCATCTCTAATTGTTTGATTTCTCCATAGGCTTTCAAGCCTTCTCAGAGATGTCTTTCAACTACTGTGTGCAACAGTTTAGTCAGAATATAATCAAAAATTATAAAAATATCTTTGGATTCAGTCCAATGGGTGCATTTGGTCAGTACCAATTGCTGTCTGTCAGAAAGGTCAAGTACCACTCTGACCTTTGCTGCTTTGTTTTCTTCTTCTGCAGTCTCAAACCCAAGATCTACCTAACCTCTGCGGATAGTATGGGTTGTTAAGTACACCATGTGTAGGAAAAATTTATGTTGGGATTTGCCAAACTTTTCCCACATTGTCAGTATTTCTACACCCAGGAAAATTCATATCCTGTGTTCCACTGATTACAGTGGTTACAGTTGGGATACTTCCATATAACTGCAGTATTTTACCAAAGAATTTATGAAACCTGTGGGGGATGCCACCTCAGGTTTTTTATTTTTTTGAGATTTTTATCTGTACCTGTGCACTTGGTACCTTTGGGTGGTGCAGGTCCAGGTCCACTGCCCTTTACTGCATTCACCCAACTCTTCACTTTATTATTCATACTTATCTCACCTGGTATTGATTATCAAATTGTGCTGTTTGAATCAAATTGTATTACTAAAAGTGATAGTAATCAGAAAGAAAAGTACAGTAACTCATGTCAGTGAAGTAGTTTTTAAAAGAAAAATATGGGTTTCTAATGATTGGCAGTTGAATTTAAAAAAGTGTTCACATTTTAATGAAGTTTCATATACCATTTAAGTAATTTAAGGATTGTTATGTGAAAATCTACAACCCAAGAAGTATTATATACCAACTATAAAATTAAGCTTTTTACATATTTAAGATATAATAATTAGTTATTGAGTGAGATATGGGTATTTAAGATGTAAAATATCCAAATTTACTGTAGAAAGTGTTCAAAACTAGTTAGTTGATATAGCTATACAACCCATTCAGAAAAGCAATTTATTGGATTTTATACCACAAGTCGAATTTGATATGCTCAATCAGTATTATATCAATAACTATAATTTACATGACCAAACAACGGTATTTCTACTCATCTATAAGGCTTTCCTATGAGAATAGAGCGTTTCTCTTCAGTTGTAAAACATTTAGTTATCTAATTATCCGTAATAGTAGCCCCTTGGTCGTCATATATGAAAAAAAAAATCAAATATAACTGTATTATCTGAAAAAGCCTTAAATCTAAGGCTATTATATTAAACCAGCACGATTATTCCAAGTAAATTCAAATCATATTAGGTTAGCGATGTGCTTTTTAATTGACTCATCGCAATTGGTTTATAAATAAATTATAAAATACTTATTTGCAATAAAGTATCCAAAGAATCATCTTGATTTTTGTCGAGATATAACAATGAAGGTTTTGATGCTAAAGATCAATTTCTTATGCCTTTTGGAACATCCTAAATATTGTCTAATCATTTGCCAACTCGATCACGAACTATATCGATAATTATATCTATAAGTGATAAACTATATGATAACTTATAATAAATTCATGCTGTAAAAAACATCAACCGAAAACATAAGTTTATAAATACCTCCAAATCAATTATACCAAAACAGATGATTAAATCAGCGCATAAACTCATCAAAGATAATTTAATTGATGAGTTTATATTATAAAATAATCTACGAGGCTATTGAAGTTTTATACTTATCTTACAGTATAAATAAGGAAGTACTTTTCTACTTTGCATCAACCATAATTTTCACAGTAGTTTGTTGACAATGCAGCTCTTCTCAATTCTCCTCGCATCTTTTGCTTTCACTTCTCAAGCAAAGCACATTGGTGCGTTTGCAGGTGATGCGACTAGGGCCGTTGCTTCCCCAAAGACAATCATCAATCTGGGCCAGCTTCAGGCGGAGAAGAAAAATACCATCGGCCACACTGCAACGTCTTTTGATTACATGCCTGAATATTCTGAAAAAGAAATGCCACTCGAGGGCCAGGTTATCAAAAGTGAAATGGGCACTGAGGCTGAACAAGCAGGACCAGCTGTTATTAAAGGCTGCTACAAAGAAACTCCAATTTACAAGACCCACTATAAAACCATCCAAGGCTTCAATACCGTAAAGTCTCAAGTCAAGGAAATGGTCCCCGAGACAAAGGTTGTGAAGTCATTCCGCACTGTTTCGAGAGTTGTAAAGGATGTAGTTCCTGAATTTAAGACTGTGGAATATTTGCGTCCTGAGTACAGAACTGTCACCCATAAGGTTCCTTTTACTAAAGAAATTCCCTATAAAGTCAAAAGTGTAGTTACCGAACCTCTTCCTCCCTCGGTTATCCCGGAACCTCATATCTCTGAAACCATTCAGCCTACTCCCTGCGCTTACCCAGCAATCCATGGTTCTAATGTTGGCTCGCCTAACATCAAAGTCAAGGTGGGCTCTATCACCAATCAAAACCAGGCTTAACGTCAGCAAACAGCCCTGTTACTTTTAAATATCTGTTATTTATCTATTGCAATTTATGCGACGACTCGTTTAAATTTCCACATTTGATTATATAATTAAGCCAATAAAATCTTTATTGATTAAAAATTTATATCCCCAAGTATTATGTACTTTGCTTCTTTTATTAGTTCCCGTTTGTAAAGCAGTAAATAAAAACAGGAATTAACGTAAAGGTAAGTAGATGTCGCATGAGTCATTAATCATAAACAAAAGATTTGTTCAACTTTTATAACACCCAAGTTTCAAAGTTGTAGTATGAGTTGATATTTTATATTTTCCTTGTTTCTGCTTTACTATAATGAAACAGTTTAAAAATAATGTTTATCGTTTTATTAGTTTGGGACCATCCAGTACAAAAAAGAGTTCTTTAGTTATATTAAATTAAGACTTAGAACTTTGGTTTTATAGTTTATCATAGTATTAATGCTACTTAGGGAGGATACCCCAGTAGTAGAGTATGGACCCTCTACCACTGCCTCCTGAGTTCGATCCCGGTAATGGACTTTGGGTAGGGGACGATTTTGACTGTGTTGGTTTTGTGCACCAATGCCCCAAACTGAGATAGCGAATAGCAAAGGCGGTCCATGGAGTTCCTGGCCTATCATACACCATGCATGGAGGTTTTCCAGGTTTTATCCTCCTTTCCCATTTTCTTCACTTCCCTAATCAGTGCAGTATCATCCCCAGGTCAGCCCACCTCAAATAAAATTTAAAACTTAATAATATTAATGCTACTTTGGGCCAAGATCAAATGCATCCCTTCAGTCTGTCAAGAGATATGTTTGCTCTATCAATGGCCTCCTCCCTTCCACCCTCCCTCCATGCTCTGGTGGTTGCAATCGCCATGTGGACCATCCACATGATTATCTTAGATGCCATCACAGGCTCTACCCCCACCCTCCCAGAAACTGTCCACAGATTCTGGTCTCATTTGGTAGACCACTTTCAAGCGTGGATATTTGGATACCTCCCACCGCATCACCAACAGCTGGTCTCCTCCTGGTTCCCAGTCTGGTTTATCAAATCAGACCCCTTCCTCCACATGTGCTCAATAGTGGCTACGGCCCCTTCACACGTTCCCTCCCCCTCCCCATAAGTGGCGTTCCCGCTGGCAACAAGAGATAGCATCGCTTCTCTGGGGTGCCTCCCCTGGTACTAAGCTTATCTGTCCTGAGTCATATTTGGAAGTGTCCATCCCATAGTTGGTCTTCCCCACAATAAATTTAAATTTAAATAATATTAATGCTACTTTCTTTTACCACTCAAAGTCACCTTTGAGCAAATATTAAATTTTAAGTTTTATTTATCTACAGCTGTCTGCCCAAACCTATTCTTTGATGTCCTTGGCTCCGCTGCCTGCCACCCCAGTGTGGGGCAGCAGTGCACCCCCACCTAGCATTTTCTGCCCCATGGGCAAGTGCATTTGGACAGGCTCAAATAGCCCACCCACTGCTTCCAACCATTTTTTCCCCCCATGGGACTTAGTGCTCCACCTGGTGCATGTCCACCCTTCTCACCCCCATCCTCTCACCCTCCCTCGCTCTGCCATTTGCTATTGCCTCAGAGTGGACTATGGGCATTTGTTCCCATATACCGATATAGCGCTTATTGAGCTAGCCACTGCGGCCTTTGCACCAGCTGGCTTTATAGACTTCTGCCATTTTAAGGGCTACTTTGATGTTGGGTTCCAATCTGAGGAGGATGCTGAAGCAGCAGCACAAACTCCTCTAATTTATAAAAAAAAACCCTATTCCTACAACCCATACTTGCCTCCCTTCAGATACCACACTGGTGGTATCCTTTGCAAATCTCCCATCCCACCTTCCACCCCAGGTTTTATATGACCAGTTGGTCATGGGGCTCATGGCTTATGGCACTCAGCCCAATCTCATCTTTGGCATTCCATCTGGTGCAGAGCGCCTTGCTTCTCCTTAGGCAACAGCTACCATCATATCACACTACCCTACCATAGCCCAACAAATCCCACCCTGCACTAGTATGGCTGCAGCACCTGATCATTTCTTTTGGGCTCAGGTTGATAATGGTAGGCAGATTTGTTCCCTCTGCTTTGGCCTTGGTTATGCAAAAAGAGTATGCCCTCAGGCCAAGTCTGCTGCTGTGGCTTCTGAGCCTCCTTCTGGAGGTTCAGTATAGTGTGCTTTGCTGTCCCCTCCCACCCTCCAATCTCATTCAGTAGGCTCACATAGAAAATCAGCCCCCCCAAAACCTCCAGCCTCACTCTCCCACCTAAATCTACCCCAGCCAATCAGAGCAATGCTTGGACTACCATTGGCACCCAAGCAGCTGCCCATTTTCCCAATCCCACCCACCCAAATTTGAATGCCACTATTCCAGTGAACCAAAATCCATGAGATCTATTGGCTGAGGTTGATGAATCAGGCAATGTCCTCATTAGTAAGCATACAGGTCAACCTCTCTGCCAATTCAATTATGGTTGGGCAGAATTTTTCCTTTCCAACTTTGATGAAACCCTAACCCTCACCATTTCGCTCCTCTGCCCAATACAGCCCCTTCCAAAGTGACCACCAGCTCACCTTAGCTGTGGTGACCTCTCCTCAGTACCCAAAACTACGCACTGCGGTGGCCCAGTCAGTGGCTCAGTTTCAGCATGGCCTGCCCACCCTCTTCTTCCCCCCCTGACTTCCCTGAATCCATCTGCAGTGACAGCTTGAAACTATTCGATGATGCTGAAGTTGCTGTTATAAATGTCACAATGCTTGCTTCATTCAACCCCTCATCCAAAAACACCCACCACAGTATCTCCCTTTTCACCCAACTTCCTGAAGCCTGCAAAAAAGCTGAAGTTCTCCTCGCAGCTTTTGTTGAAATACTTTCCCATCATTATCTTGATGCAGAAGAGGAAAACTCCTACTACACTGACCTCAACCCCCACTATGAGGATGCCCCAACACCATGGCTCTCTGCTCTGATGTGATACTGTAACCAACATCCCTTGATTAAGGTGGGTCTTTCTGAAAACCAACCCCCCAACCCCTCCTCACCCTCTGCCATGGTGGGTTAGCAATTTCTGCTTCCCACCTGGTTAGTAGCTTTTTTGTTTTGTCATTTTGAGTGTTGTGTTTGGTACTGTCCATCCCCTGGTCAGCGTACCTCAAATAAATTGAATTGATATTAATGCTTATTGTGAAAGTGACCTGCACTCTGAGGTATATATGCTGGGTAAATTCTGTTTCAATACAGGATATGATTTTTACTTGCTTTATTTTAACTCACAATCTTGTTTGTCCTGAATCTTTAATCCTTCATTTAACACATTTCATGACAACCTAAAAATGAAATTTTTCACGGCTACTAAGGTCAGGTGACAATATAATATTCCACCATATTTTTAATTTTCATAGTAAAATAAAAAGTTTGATATGTAAGGTGGTTAAATCTTATATGTTTTAATAGTATTTGGTATATTGTTGCAGCTAAGCAGTTTGATATTCAGTTGATTTGAACTTATAATTGGATTTGCCAAGCAGTATGGTCAAATGGAAAATTATCAAGTTAATCATTTTATTTAAAGGTATAAGCCAGCAAAAATTCATAGAAGCAAGGCTAAAATGCCCAGACTAGCCTTTCATTCTCTAAATTATTTACTTATAGATACAAATGTATTTCTGATAATTTTCATTACAATGTACACCCCTATTATGTTCACCCAAGTACTAAGTGAGTTTTAACCAAAAGCTAAAGTGGGTACTAAATGCCATTACAGGTTTGGCACCTATTATAGCTAAGACAAAACATCATTTCCTTCCACCCCCACTTATAATTATTATATAATGATATGTGTTACATTAAAAATAAAGATAGGATTATTAGCTATATGGAGCGGTTCCTAGCACCACAAAATCTATTTAAAAAAGTAATAAATTTGATATTAAGCCTTGAAAAAATATTGGGTATTTTTTAATTAGATAATATGTACTTGTAATTTTTATATATTATGTAAGAAAAAATGGCAAAACTTTTCATCTAGAAATAAATTCATATATGATTAGGTATTACTACTTACCTTGACCCAGCTATAGTCAGTACTAGCTTGTTTCACAAGGGTATGGTTCTTTATTTGATGTAGGAGGACTGTCTGGATTAGGCTAAAATTATAATTTATTTAAATCTGACGTCTTTATTCAAGCCTGATCTAAAGGTTTGGGCAAAATTTTAATTAAGGATAATCCATGATTAACCTTATCTAAGGCTCCTAATATCATAGTCCATATCTGATCTAAAAGGCAATTGAATACTGTTTAATTGAAGTAACTAAGATTTCATTGAATCCCTAAAATAGAGAATTAAGTGTAGATCTTGGCTTGGGTGTGATTAGTAATTTCCCAAAAATACTGGTATTCTGTTTCCTTTAAGTATTGTTCAGAGGAGATAGTTGATATTTGTATTTTGAATAAATTAACTGTTCTAAAACTTTTGGGATAGATCCCAATTTTTTTTTAAGTGTAATGATTACTGGTGACTAAAGCTGAGGATACTTGATCTAATTACTGTTAACTAATTTAAAATTTTATTTTTATGTTATCTGCAATCAAAGCCAGGAGCTTTTACTAAGCTAGGCATTCACTTGCTATCTTCTGCTTAATAACCTTCTACTTATCTACCTTCTGCTTATATGCCTTCTGCCTAACCTGAATCCTCTATTTAACATCACTTTTAGCCTTCTAGCACTATAAATAGTGTGAGTCTCTATCCTTATAAAATATATTTTCTCATAACAACCCTCTTTTGAGATTACTTTTGGATTATCACTATTATCATAGTAAAGACACTATTTTGCCACAATCTTGGCCTGATTTTATTAATATAGATAGATATTTTCTGTATACACCAGTAAAGGTGCTTTTAGCTCTTGAGTAAAGACTTTTTATTAAATGTATTCTTTTCAAATTCATCGCTCAGGACTTCATGTGCCCTGAACTTATCAACAAAAGGGACAATTGGATTTAACACCACTCATACTGACAAAACTGGTGCTCCCTGCTAGATTAGCCTGAATCCCAGAAGTCTTTTAATGACTATTATGGAAGAAACTAATCATTCTTTTCTTTTTCAGGAGCTGATATCTCAAGTTACTTATAGTGTAACTTAATTGTGAATGACTTGAAAAGGCTTTTGCCTATCCAGATAAGCCCTCTTGGCTGGGAACATTCTTACCAGTTCACCAAAGAGTTAATTGAAGAATCTACTGATGAGGCTAGTACTAACGCCATAGAACTTGGATTAAAAACTAAATACTTATTGCTGTCAGAAAAGCAATTCCAGGCCACTATTAGATTAATCCACAATGCCGCTGATCATTGCAAATAACATTGGAGTCAGAGCCAAAATAAGCTTTCCAATGGCTATATATTATTCAACTATTTTCCCTTATCTGACGCCCCTCATTGTCATGACAAAAAAGTCATATAAGACAAAACAAATGCCTAATCTTTGGAATTTTTTTCTTTAGCTAATGCTCTCAAAATCCAAAAAATTCATTTGCGCTAGCTGATCCAAGGGCCCTTAAGATCAATCACTTTCAACTATCCCTTACTTTATCATAGCCCTGTTTCCTTGATAACATCTGTTACTAGGGCTTTGGTTGATAATCAAGTCGCAATAACCCCTTTTAGGGATGGGGATCAGGCTACCAAAATAGGGTCAACTGATATAAAATTCAGGCCAAATTGGGGAAACCTCTAAATCTAACCCACATGGAATTATACACAACAATAGGCTGGATAAAAACGACTTAAAATGTCAATCTGCCTCAATCTCAAGATTTGAAAATTTGACTGATACTATCCAGCCTATTGTCCATAAAATAAAATCACCTAATCTACCTTCTAAAAACGTTGATATAGATCCTCAATCTACTCATTCAATAATCTGTGATGTCAATTCTCAAATTCATGGTAATTAGGTGATCCCTACCAAAACATAACCTATGATGACACACCAATTGTAGATAGTTTAAATATAGAGGATTAGTTACTCAACCTTTTGATATAAATTTTAAAATTTCAACTATATTCAGAATGAAACCAACTGACTTAGTCAATAAAAACATTTTGATGAAATGCCAATTTTTATAATCACTTGATAATTATGATTATTTACAAAATTAAGCCAAACAGTGGGTCCAGTCATTTATTGGGTCTATTTAGACCTAAAATATGAAGTTCTATTTTGTGAAATTTATGATCGCCTTAAGTAGGAAGCCAAACGACCTGATTCTGATGTCAATAATACTTTAAGTAATAACCACCCCACTTACATCCAAGGAAGTGTGAAATTGACTAGCAATATTATCCAACAATTGAATTTATATTATCCAACCAATTTAAATTAGAAAAACGTGGGTTCAACTAATGAATATTGGTATAAAATTTCGTTGAAAGAAAACCCACCCAATTTGACACTCAAATTAAATGCTTTTGCTGAGTCACATCTTGACCTGAACCAACTCTGGCCTGGAATTTTGGCTGATGCTTTAAAACAAACCCACATGATCCAATAAATTAGAAAAATGAAATGTTTTTAATATGATAAGCTGATTTACTCCAACATTAGTTTACTGTCAGATATTCTCCTTCTCAACTTCTGAGAAAGAATGTTGGAGTCCAATCTTTGAATAATATTGTGGCTATCAGTGATATGAATACCAACGGTGAAAAGACCTTGATGGATTCTTAGTGGAATCCTATCCATCAGAACAATACAATCTTTACCCAAAATTGGCGTAATATGGTAAGAACTGATAACAGGACTGCTCTGACTTCTCATCTAAATTTGAAGTATTTGATATTGCACGGGTCTGATCACCTCTGAGGTGAGAAGATTTTACTCAACGATGATAGGTTGCAAATTAATGAGTCATTACTACATGAGTCTGACCACCTCCAAGGTGAGAGGTTTTTACTCGCTGGTGATTGGATACAATTTATCAAATCATTACCACACGGGTCAGTTTTGCCTCAAAATATTTATCTTTGATCTGATAGGCCAAAAGCTTATATTTCCTAATTTGGATGACTCAGCTTTATAATACTTTAGCCCTGAATTCCCATGGCCTTGAGGATCAGAACTAGTTTAAATATGATATACTAGTATTGAAAAAGGGCTTTTTCTCTAGTCTGCCTTAGATAAAATAAAACTAAAAAGTAAAAGCTTAGTTTTGATAAGAGTTTATTATTTATTTTAAATATTCCATTGTGGAATCCAGCGGCACATAGCACCAGCGAGCATAACCCTTGCTGGATTTTGACAATTTGGTGCTCACTACAGGGGCACGCCTGTGAACTAGACCGTAGTTACTATTCTGGAGGCTGTAAACGTGAGCATCTTTTCTGGTTCTTCTTTAACTGAATCACGATTAGTTGCTCTTAAGAAGCAACTAGCCAGCTCTTTCTACCGTCTCAAAAAGATAAAGCAACAAAACTCTCTTTAACCGCTCAAAGTCACTTTTGAGCGATTTTAAATTTAAGTTTATTTTATCCACAGCCATCTTCCCAAACCTATTCTTTGATGTCCTTGGCTCTGCCGCCTGCCACCCCAGTGTGGGGCAGCAGTGCACCCCCACCTAACGTTTTCCGCCCTGCAGGCAAGCGCGTTCAGACAGGTTCAAACAGCCTGCCCACTGCTTCCAACCGTTTTGTCCCCCCACGAGACTTAGCGCTCCACCTGGCGCGCGTCCATCCTTCTCGCCCCCATCCTCTCGCCCTCCCTCGCTCTTCTATTCGCTATTGCCTCAGAGTGGACTATGGGCATTTGTTCCCATATACTGATAAAGCAATTATTGAGCTAGCCATTGCGGCCTTTGCGCCAGCTGGCTTTATAGACTTCCGCCCTTTTAAGGGCTACTTTGACGTTGGGTTCCAATCTGAGGAGGATGCTGAAGCGGCAGCACAAACTCCTCTAATTTATAAAAAAAACCCCATTCCCACAACCCGTACTCGCCTCCCTTCAGACACCATGCTAGTGGTATCCTTTGCAAATCTACCATCCCACCTTCCACCCCAGGTTTTGTATGACCAGTTGGTCGCGGGGCTCATGGCTTATGGCACTCCTCCCAACCTCATCTTTGCCATTCCATCTGGTGCAGAACGCCTTGCTGCTCCTCGTGCAACAGCCACCATCATACCACACCACCCTAACATAGCCCAACAAATCCCAACCCGCGCTAATGTGGCTGCAGCGCCTGATCATTTCTTTTAGGCTCGGGTCAATAATGGTAGGCAGATTTGTTCCCTCTGCTTTGGCCTTGACCATGCAAAAAGAGCGTGCCCTAAGGCCAAATCTGCTGATGCAGCCTCTGAGCCCCCCTTTGGAGGTTCAGTATGGGGCGCTTTGCTGCCCCCTCCCACCCTCCAATCTCATTCAGTGGGCCCACTTGGAAAATCAGCCCCACCCAAAACCTCCATCCTCACTCTCCCACCTAAATCTACGCCAGCCAATCAGAGCAATGCTTGGACCAACATTCTCACCCAAGCAGCTGCCCATTCTCCCAATCCTACCCACTCAAATTTGAATGCCACTATTCCAGTGAACCAAAATCCATGAGATCTATTGGCTGAGGTTGATGAATCAGGCAATGTCCTCATTAGTAAGCATACAGGTCAACCTCTCTGCCAATTCAATTATGGTTGGGCAGAATTTTTCCTTTCCAACTTTGATGAAACCCTAACCCTCAC
Source organism: Massospora cicadina (assembly GCA_022478985.1). Taxonomy (NCBI): domain Eukaryota; kingdom Fungi; phylum Entomophthoromycota; class Entomophthoromycetes; order Entomophthorales; family Entomophthoraceae; genus Massospora; species Massospora cicadina. The sequence goes on along the minus strand of JAKSZP010005840.1, from coordinate 43,027 downwards.
CATTTCGCTCCTCTGCCCAATACAGCCCCTTCCAAAGTGACCACCAGCTCACCTTAGCTGTGGTGACCTCTCCTCAGTACCCAAAACTACGCACTGCGGTGGCCCAGTCAGTGGCTCAGTTTCAGCATGGCCTGCCCACCATCTTCTTCCCCCCTGACTTCCATGAATCTCCCTGCAGTGACATCTCAAAACTATTTGATGATGCTGAAATCACTGTTATAAATGTCGCAAAGCTTGCTTCATTCAACCCCTCAGCCAAAATCACCCGCCACAGTATCTCCCTTTTCACCCAACTTCCTGAAGCCCGCAAAGAAGCTAAAGTTCTCCTCGCAGCTTTTTTTGAAACACTTTCCCATCATTATCTTGATGCAGAAGTGGAAAACTCCTACTACGCTGACCTCAGCCCACACGATGCAGATTTAAAACGCCCTGGCTCTCTGCTCTGATCTGGTACTGTAACCAACACCCCTTGATCAAGGTGGGTCTTTCTGAAAACCAACCCCCCAACCCCTCCTCACACTCTGCCATGGTGGGTTAAGCAGTTTCTGCTTCCCACCTGGTTAGTAGTTTGTTTTGCCATTTTGAGTGTTGTGATCAGTACTGTCCGTCCCCTGGTCAGCGTACCTCGAATAAATTGAATAAATCGAAAAAGATAAAGCAACAGCCGTTCAAACTACCTATAAAGGACAGATACACCCCTGAGTGAAGGGAGCATTGCTTCCTTTTTGTACGTTTATGAAGCTGCAATGGATGGCGCCACTGATAAACATAAAGTCCAGTATATTATTCCTTGTTTAAGCTGCAAAGCTCAAGAGTTGATCGTTCCTCACCTGGATCATCATCACACCTGGTCAGATGTTAAGAAGGCCCTCTTGGCTGAATTCAGATCCAAGCAGAGCTTATACAGAGAATAACAGGCTTTCATGCGCCTTACCATGTATGAGGGTGAAACCCTCTTTAGTTTTGCTGATCGGTTCTATCTCACTGCTAAAAGGCTGGCTACGTCTAACCTACTTACCCTGGATGATGCTATCGCCGCCATATTAACAGGGTTAGCTTCACAACCCTCTCTTGCCAGGCATATCATATCAGTGAAACGCCACTTTACAAATTTCCATGATATAAAAGAGGCTTTGCTAGATGTCGCCCATATTCCTTTAGGTGAGCTGCAGCCTATTGAACCGTTGGAAGTGAGGCCATCTGTGCCTATTCTTTCTGAAAAACCTGCTGCTTTGGTGCGACTTAAAAATGGACATCTCTCATTCATGCAAAGTGGAGAACCCTACTGTGGTTTCCCCTTCAGCTCAGACAATAGGTGCGCGCCCTAAGGGTATATCCTCCAGAAATACTGGGGTTGTGAAAATGCCGGCTAAAGTGAAGCTAATTACCCCACCTCTCGTGGCTGTCTCCCCCACTTCAATTGCAACATTGCCCATGGTTGAGAATACCCCTGAGGCTGACTCTGAGGTGGGTTATGATGATGTTGGGTACTACTTATTGGGAGCTCCCACGGAAGTGGAGGTCCCTGATCGCCTAAACACCAAAGGAGTAGATGAAACCACCATATCTGAGGATACTTACCTCCATCAAGTTATAGGTTGTATGGCAATTATTGACACAGCCAGTAACGCTGATCAGCTCCTATCAAGCTTAATTCGCCCTTTACAGTGAGGGCATACCATGCAGTCTATTCTGGAGACTCACCCTGAGAACGCACGTAAATTAACTTCCACTTTTCATCTCAAGGAGGTTCTTAGCGCTGTCAGCCAACTTTGGAAGCACACTTACCAAGGTTGAAGTAGTTGTTCACAAAGTCCAGGTGATGGCTATCCTGGATACAGGTTCCCCAGTGAGTGTAATCTCATATCGGCTGATGAAAAAGATTAAACTGATGCCTGACCTGGATTATTCCAAGGAGTTTGGAACTGCGGGCCCAAACAATACCCGCGCCCTTGTCGCTTACTCTTCTCTTCCCATTCGCGTTGGGAAGCTTATCCTATTGGCCCCTGCTGTGGCCTTATATAATACCTCCTATGATATGCTCATAGGTACTCAGTTTATGATCGAGTATGAAGGCATCATCAACATGAAGCAAGGATTCCTATCTTTAATGAACTACAAAGTTCCATTAGTCTTATCCAACAAGAAACTCATCAAGAATGACTACACCTGACTGGTTGAATACCCCTCTTCCACTTTGCCTTTACATTATGTCACCTCTAGGCGCAACACTAAGAAATTGCCTGATTCAGTGGAGGGTAGCGATGGTATTCCATTTTATGTGGCAGATGAGGTGGTGATTTAGCTGGTTGAACAACGAGTGGTTGACACGAAAATCACACTCCAAATCCCACGCCACTGTTTATTGCAACTCATAAGTGTTGAGGGCCATAGTCCTTCGGAGCTTCATGTATTACCTGGACTACTAGACTCCACCTATCAGCGACCTATTACTCTACTGTTGGGAAATCTCACCGCTAAGGACATGATCATATGGAAACACCAAGATGTTGGCTGAGGATTTTTGATCTCTGTGGAGGATGTTGAACAGATCCACTCCATCAGCTCAATGGCAGATTTGGGCCTGCCAACGGACAACCTGGTGTGTACCTTACCAAACGTTCATATCTCAAATGAGTTATCCCCAACTGAGCTAGAGAAAGTTCATAATCTCCTTTATGACTATAGCGACATATTCTCCAAGTCAGCTCATGACTATGTCCACATGAAGGGCTGGTGCCACTCCATCGATGTGGGTGATGCCCATCCCATTCAGTCAAAACCATATCGCAAGTCAAAGGTGGAGGAACAGCATATGAGGACGAAACTCACACAGTTACTGAATGTGGGGTTACTAGTTCCCTCTCCAAGCCCTTGGTCTTCCCCACTGTTATTAATTAAGAAGAAAGATGGAGGTCACCGGATAGTCATGGACTATCGCAAGCTAAATAACCTCACAAAGAAGGATAGCTATCATATCCCTCACATTGACAATGCCCTGGCCCAACTATCCGGCTCAAACTTCTTCTCATCCATGGACTTGGCCAGTGGCTATTGGCAAATGGACCTTTCTCCCCAGGACTAGGAGAAATGCGCTCTCATTTGCAGTGAAAGTCTTTACCAACCCACTCGATTACCTCAGGGGTTGTGCAATGCACCTGCATCTTTTCAGCGTGCGATGGATCACATCTTGCAAGACTTAAAGCTAATCTGCGTTATCATTTATCTTGACGATATTACTGTGTTCTCAAAAACTTTCAATGATCACCTGGATCACTTGAAGGAAGTATGGAAGGCTACATAAGTCAAATATCAAATTGAAACCATCAAAATGCACCTTCTTTCAGCGAAAATTGGATTTCCTTGGCCACACCATTTCGCAAAAAGGAATCCAACCACTAAGGACAAGGTCGAAGCCATTGCAAATATGCCTTGCCCAAAGAATTTGCGGGATATACAGGTATTTCTAGGGATGATGGGGTATTACCATCAGTTCATCCCTAAGTTCTCGCAACTCAGTGAGCCCCTTGTTCGCTTACTGAAGAAGAATATCCCCTTCCAATGGGGCGCTGAAAAAAAGCCGCTTTTGAGACCCTGAAGCAGCTACTACAACGACGCCCTCTTCTACGGCACCCAGATTACAAAAAACCTTTTATCCTGTTTATGGACGCCTTGGACTACGCCGTTGGGGCCATCTTAGGTCAACTAGATGAAAACAGTATTGATCATCCGGTATCTTATTTCAGTAAGATGCTTTCAAAGCCTGAATGCAACTACAGTGTAACAGAAAAGGAGTGCCTGTCCATTTTGTTGGCTGTAAAGCACTATCGCCCTTTCCTCTATGGGACCACCTTTACTGTAGTTACTGACCACGCTTCATTGAAGTGGCTACAAAATATGAAGGACCCTACTGGGCGGTTAGCTCTCTGGGCTCTAAAGCTCCAGCCTTATGATATGAAAATTGAACACCGTGCTGGAACTCGTCATATGAATGTAGATGGGTTGTCTCGTTTGCCAGTCCTTCATTTGGACAATAGTGAAGCAGAAAGGTTACATGATCTATTAATGACTCCAAATGAATGGAAGGATGAAGATGATCCGGTTCAGAAGATGTTAGCCCGCCACTCGTGCAACACCAAAACAGAAAATGGGAAGTTGTACAAGCAGGTGGGGGCAAAGTGGCTGCCTTACCTCCAGCCCTCAGAACGCGTACCTGCCATCCTTGAAGCTCACTCCATATTAGGCCATGGAGGGGCAAAGAAAACTTATGAGTGGCTTAAGGATCGATGCTATTGGGATGGAATGATGGAAGCTATAGTTGATGTCTTGGAAGCCTGCCTTACATGCAAGAAACAATCCAGTTTCAAGACTAGATACCAGTATCAATCAACTACCCCACAACAACCTTTTCACACTATTAGTTTGGATGTTGTAGGTCCCCTTCCACAGTCTACCAGTGGCAACCGTTTTATCTTAGTAGCCATCGACCACTTCACTAAGTGGGTTGAAGCTGTGGCACTTCCTGCACAAACAGCCAAGGCAACCGCCACTTTCTTACATTGACACATCTTTGCTCAGCATGGCTGCCCCCAAGTACTACTCTGCAATAATGGCAAGAATTTTACCTCCAGAGTAGTCAAAATCCTGGCTACCTCCATGGGAGCCCAACAACTTTTTTCAGCTCTGTATAATCCATCTACCAATGGGGCAGTGGAAAGAGCCAAAAACCTTAAAATCCATCCTCCGAAAAATGGCCTCTTCTGATCCACTTCACTGGTATCAATTCTTACCCAGTGCCCTTATGGCCTACCAGATTAGTTATCACCAGGTTCTGAAAATGTCCCCTTTTCGAGTTTTGTATGGCAGGGAGCCAGGCATACCTGCTTTTCTGGCTAAGGATATCTTCTCTAGAGGAGAGGAGCCTGAGAAAGCCATGCAAAGGCTAGCTAACTAAATCATTCAACTCCAAGCTGAAGCTATGACCAACTTAGCAAAAACAGTGACTAAAGAAGGGCAGGCTGCCAATGAGCTCCGCACCCCCTTTCCTACATTTCAAGTGGCTGATAAGGTGTTATACTACCATAACCGCATCACCCTAAAAAGCGGCAAGCTTGGCTCAATTTGGGAGGGACCTTTCTCCATCAGCTATAAAAGAGGCAATGAATACTCCATCAAATCATTAGCCACAGGAGTTACTATAAACTGGGTACATGGCCATTTCCTACGATCCTACAATCCTCCCAACATTCTTGAGGGGGGCAATGTCGGATATTCTCCTTCTCAACTTCTGAAAAAGAATGTTGGAGTCCAATCTTTGAATAATATTGTGGCTATCAATGATATGAATACCAACAGCAAAAAGACCTTGACAGATTCTCGGTGGAATCCTATTCATTGGAACAATACAATCTATACCCAAAATTGACGTAATATGGTAAGAACTGATAATAGGATTGCTCTGACTTCTCAGCTGAATTTGAGGTATTTGATATTGCACAGGTCTGATCACCTCCGAGGTGAGAAGATTTTACTCAACGATGATAGGTCGCAAATTAATGAATCATTACCACATGAGCCTGACCACCTCCAAGGTGAGAAGTTTTTACTCGCTGGTGATTGGATACAATTTATCAAATCATTACCACATGGGTCAGTTTTGCCTCAAAATAGTTATCTTTGATCTGATAGGCTGAAAGCCTATATTTCCTAATTTGGATGACTCAGCTTTATAATACTTTAGCCCTGAATTCCCATGGCCTCAAGGATTGGAACTAGTTTAAATATGATATACTAGTATCAAAAAAGGGCTTTTCTCTAGTCTGCCTTAGATAAAATAAAACTAAAAAGTAAAAACTTAGTTTTATTAAGAGTTTATTATTTATTTTAAATGTTCCATTGTGGAATCCAGCGGCACATAGCACCAGCGAGCATAACCCTTACTGGATTTTGACATTTAAAAATCTAAGCTAAAATGGTAGAAATTCCAAAACATGTGGATGGTTTAAATTTAAATTCTAACGTATTAAATCTTACTTATGGAGGTAAAATCAATTTAAAATCAATTCGCCCATTTCAATCCCTGAAGATAACTAAACTGATGGTTCAGCTGCGTTGATTTTGAAAATTTGTGGATTCATCAAACTTTATGAACAACATGTTAGTTTAAAACTAAAAAGCCTTACTCTGACCTTGAGACTAACCTAACTAATAATTTAGCTTCAAACTTGTCAAACTCTAATTTCATGGAAAACAAGCAGGTTGAGGCTGCTGAAAATCAAAACAAGTTGAAGGTTGCTCAGAATATTGTCATAAATTAAAAGCATAAATGATTACTTAAGCCTTTTACACCCTATGTGTTGATCTAGAAAGGGAACTTTATCACTATTACAGCTCAAGTTGAAAATTTGACAAAATCTGATGTCAGGATTCAAGCTTGATCTAAAGTTTTGTCAAAATTTCAGTTTGGGATAATCCCTGATTAACATTATCTAAGAGTCCTGATATTGATGTCCAAACCTGATATAAAAAACAATCAAATACTATTCAACAGAAGTAACTAGAATTTTGCAGAATCCTCAAACATCAACTTAAGTGTAGTATAGGCTTGAATGTGCTTAGTAATTTCTCAAAAGTATTGCAGTTTAGTTCCTTTAAGTATTGAATGAGGAGATAGTTATTAGTACTATTTTAAATGAATTAGCTGTTCTAAAACTTTTGGGAATTGATACCAATAATTATTTAAGTATTATGATTACTGGTGACTGAAAGCTGAGGAAAGGGCATCTAATTTTTAACTAATTTACAATTTATTATGTTTTTTGCAGGATGGTTAGCCTGGCAGGGTTATTCCTGCCTCCACACTAGTGCAGGTTTTGTTTAACACATGTTTGAAACCTGTACTGGCTATAAAAAAATCTTAGTGTGGTATATTTGTCCTAAGGTTAAACCACATAAATTACTAATTATTAATTTATTTGCAACCTAAGGCAAGAGTTTTCATTAAGCTAGGCATTCAATTTCTATTTTTTTGCTTAATAGCATTCTACTTATCTACCTTCTATTTATATACCTTCTGCCTATACTGAATACATCTTTCTAATTTCACTTTATGCCTTTCTAGCACCATTAATAGTATGAGCTTTTTAATAAAATATCTTTTCTCAGATCACCTTCTTTTTTTCTGTTACTTTTGACCTACTACTATTAATATAGTGAATTCACTCTTTTTTGCCACAACTTTTGGCCTTCCTATATTCTTATATGAAAGATATTTTATAGATACAGAGTTAAAGGAGACTTTTCCCTTGGGTGAAGGCTTTTTATAAAAAGCTACGTTTTTATTTATCCTTCACCCAGGATTTTTGGTGCCATGGACTTCGACCAATGTGACAGTTGAATCTAATCCCCCTCATTCTGAGAAGGACCATGGGGCAAATATAAAAAAGTTTCATAAGAATATCTTTGTTTAGTTGAGGCAATCTAACCAGGGATAGTTATTACAGATTGCTAAAAGAGGCAAAAATAAAATAAACTACCAATGAACCAAAATGCCCAAACTGAGCATTCCAAAAACAGAAAAAAACACAAAAACCAAATGGGAGAGGGGAGAACCATTTATTCAACTGTGGTGAAAGGGGAGGGGGCTTGAGGTGTCATGGAATTTGCTGATTAAAGACTGGGCTTCCAATCTGGGGGTGTAACAACTCAGTGGAAAGCCCAGAAAGCCAAGGGCATAGCAGTTCTAAACAGTTGAAGAAGGGATCCCCTAATATTCTGATGAGGGAGATAGAAGTTGATAAACATACCAAAGGCCCTCATAGCAAACCAAATAGCTTCAATGAGGGCAACCTCAGGTCTTGCTAGGGCATCCCCCAGGGTTAGAAGAGGCAAGGAGGATGACCAATCTTCCTGGGTTTGCAGTAGGTAACCTTTGGCTTGATTTCCCAACCATCTTGGACTAATTCATCATAATAAAAATTCTGAAAATCATGAAAATATTCAAAAATTTTGAAATGATGATTGGCTATGAAAATCAAATGGAATTGAATTGATACAACCATTGGGAGGCCTTAAGCCTCGTCTTGCATCCATTGAGAGGTTTTGGGTTGGGAAGAGAGGTCGGTTGCATTGTCAGCATGGCGGATCAATTTACCAAATTGAGTTAAGCCAGATTGGCCCTCAGCGGAATGGCCCAGATGCTCTGGTGCCTGTTTGTTACCTTGCAGTTGTGTGGATGGCGAGTCCTCACCTCTGAATGGAGAATTGCAATTAGTGGAGGAAGCCTCACTCCACCCAAATTGTGCCAAACCACCCGCAGATCTGTGAGGTGGATTAGGTCAAATTCTCTGATTATTTTGTGGAGTGGTAAGTGGAACCAAAGCTGTTATTCCAGGTGCCAAATGAGAAACAGGTCATTGTGAAGGGTTTAGAAGATCTGAAAACTATTATGAAGCAGCAGATTGGCGTTGTAGGCTTGTGAAAATTTTTGGATATTGATCACCATTTGGTGGGCCACTGGATTAATGGCTTATAGGCCCACTTGATGACCATTGGCCCTAGGACGCAGATCGCTGCATACTTTACTGGGTTAAATAAAAGTATTTTGAAAAAAGTGATGGATCTCATGGAGTAGGTTTAGGTGGGATTAGTTATATTAAAACTTAAAGGTGAAAATGGACCAACAACTGCTCCTTACAAAGGCAGTTGCATTATATATGCAAAATGAAGAAAAGGGGGCCACAAGTACGTCTTCTTGGGCAGCAGTGGATGATATACTCATGGGTACTCAGTCTGGGTTTGGGGCTTTGTCATCCAGCTTATGCAAAGGTCGCAAAAGCTCTGACAACATAATTGTTTGATCTGCCAGGGAGGGACTCTCATGATCCAAACATAAGCGGATTTACTCATATTGAAGGGATGGACAATTTGGGTTCTGCCAGGGTCAATTCCAACAAATTTTAAAAAAAATTTAAAAATTTCCCAAAAGCAAATTTCTGTCTTGGATTGGCTTTCCTAGACCTGTAATTTTGGATTCTGTGTCCTGGACCAGGTTTCCTGACTCAGGAACCCTATCCTGAGTTTTGAGGCCCATTTTCTTCTTTTCCAATGATGTAAAAGATAATGGAGTGGGGCTCAGTGAAAGGGAAAGATGCTGTTGAAGACTTTTGGTCTGTATTACCTCTTTACAGACCTCTTTTATTCTTTCAACCAGAAAAGAAACAGCCAAATGGAGTAATGTGGTGGGGTTCTTTGGTGCCAATGCAGTGACCCAACGTTCATCCACCACATAACCCAAGTCCCCCAGTTGAGCCAAGGGCTCCAAAGGGGAATTAAGTCACTTCTTCTTCCTAAAATGGACCTTTTCCAGATCTAACTCAAGAGGTTGGGTTTCTAGACTTACATGAGGGGCTTGAACTCACCAGCATTATCCTCAACCCAGAGCATAGCATAGGCCAAGGTGGAGAGCATTGGCGTAGGGGCATTGTGGTATGCAATTCAATATGAGCAATGAGTGGATGATCTAAAAAGACAGGCAGTATTATGGCTGCTGATATAATATGCAAAGGCTTATTCAGCTTCAATTTAGGCATTGGAGAGATTGGTGAGAATAGCAGTATTGTTTTGGGTGATCTTAAATCTGGGATTCCGTGCTACCACACACTACTTTGGATAACGTTCTTGGCTGTTTATGAGACTAAAGTTTTGTTGCGCTTGCCCAATGGAATGATGGATTAAGGATTAATCAAAAAGAAAGTCAAAGAACCTAACCTCTTGGGTTAGATAATGAGAAGTTCCCTTATAGATGTTAGTGGGGACATAAGGCGCCTATATTGCCCTTGGTACAAATAGGTGACAGCATATGTGTTTCATGCGGGGTTGCCACTACTTGGGCCACAAATAAACCCCTTTCCTACTTCTTCCTTTATGGAAAAGAAAATGGTGGTCAGTTGGGAGGTGGTTTGGACTAGGGACTACCAGAAAGACCCCCAAAATTATAATTCTGGAAGCCCAACCTCTTGAGTTAGATCATTGGAAAGTTCTTAACAGAGAAAGAAGGGACCCAAGGAACCTAGAAGTTTTTGATTCAACTGGGTGCTTGACTCATGTTGTTGATGAGCGCTGGGTAACTGCTTTAATCCCCAAAAACCTACCTACTTTAACTCCCTTTACTGCTTCTTCCCTTGTGAAATAGATCAAGGGGGTGTGTAAGGAGGAAATTCTGGATAGAGGCCACCAGCTAACCCCTTTTAACTGGTCCCCATCCTGTCACCTCCCACCGCCTTAGAAACTACAAAAATTAATTTCAAAACTCAGAAAACCTGTAGTAAGTCAGGAAAACCAGATAAGGACACAGAATTTGTGGTTCTAAATCACAAGGTGCAGATCTGAGTTGATAATTTGTCCACACAATTTTTTAGTTAAATTAAATTGATCGTCAAAATTGATTCCAACAAAAACCAATTTTCTGAGCTCCCATCTGAGCTTATCCGCTCAAGTTTGGATTGGTAAGTTTACCCTATAGCTGATCTGGGAATTACATTATCAGAGATTTTATAACCTTGTACATAAGCTATCTTATGACTCCTCAAACCCAGGCTTCTTGCCACAAACACATCAACCAACCCAATCAAGCTATTCTCCAATTTCTTCACATGACATCAAATATAAAAGACAACGTTCCCCCTAGAGCCATTATCAGCACATTATTTGTTCTAAGTACAAATAATATTTTAAGTTTTTAAAACTCTCTCTACGGACTCCACCAACCTACTTCCTGCCAAAATTTTTGCTTTAAACCCAACTAAACATGCCACTATTAGTGTATAAGGCTGATGATCGTTGAGTGGGGCTCTGATCCATTGATCCAGTGGCTTGCCATTCACCAGCTAAGGTCATCATAGGGTATGCTACCAACAAGCTTCTCCAATCTGACATCCAAGAAGGGCTCCCTGATCCACTAGATTCAGTTCGCCAACCCACCACTGAACATAGTAATAAGCCAACAAAAAGTCGTATAATCCCTTGCTCATAACAGCCATTATTATCCACCCAGATCACCTCACATCCTATTACTAAGTCAGCGCAAACCAGAAAAGGTTAGGCCCCCATTCTGCCAATTTAATGGATTTTTTGTGGATGACAATAACCATTTTTACAATTTGGAGGCAAACTCCAGGCTTCAGATTATCCTGAGTATTGCTCCTTGTGGTATCTGCCTCGTTTTACATTAATAAGTTGATCCACCGTTCTAACAACGTTCCTGACTCCATGCGGCAGCTCAAAGAACCTCAACAACCATGAGAATATGTCAAAGATCTCCCCACATTCAAATAGTTCCTATTTGATATAATCCACAAAACTAATCTATATCTTGTGAGCCAAAAATTTTCAATGTACTATGGGTTCTTATATATTTTAAACTGAACCTGAGGATTATGAATCTGAAACTAAAAGCCAGCAACTGGAAACACAAGAGGATTGGTCATCCTCCATGACCCTCCAAACCTTTGGAGACGCCCTAGCAAGACCCGTGGTTTCCTTCATTGCAGCCATCTGGCTTGCTATAAAGGCCTTTGGCATTTTATTTAATTTTTATTTCTCTTATAGGGACCATAAGGCGTCCTCTCCTCCAGATCATTAGAGATGCTATGCTACTAGCATTCTGGGAATCCCACTGTGTTGTTACACACCAAGATTGGAAGCTCAGGGACCATCTAGTACTAAAAAAAAAAAAAAGATTGGAAGCTCAGTCTTACTCTAGATAGTAGAATCCATATCATAATTATCTGACCAATAACTCAGCACTTTCTGTCCTCCTAGTGGGATCAGGCGAAGCAGTTTCTTATATGTTCACAATGACCTACATCCCCTCTGTGACCTGGTCTTCTCTTGTTAGTCACATTTTTTACTAATCAGGGCATAAAACAACTATTATTGACAAAGAACAATGATTACCCAGAAACATGAAATCAGGCTGCTCCTTCAGTAGCCGTGGTGGTAGTATGAATTTCCCAGTTCCCTCACCAAAAAAGTTGCAGAACAAGTGATTGATGCCCTGGCATAACTTCATGTGCACTTTTCAGCTGGGAATTTTTTACCCCATACTCCTACTGATTCACAAAATTTTTGGCTTCTTAGATTATCTGAATTTGCCTTGAACTGGGAGAGGCCTTGACTTTAGTTTAAATATATTATATACTTCAATTAATGACAACTTTACTATTATTACTATCAACATTGGTTTATTATTACTTGATATTTAACTGAGGTTAAATCCCAACATTTTTATTTTTATGATTTTTCTACTAATCCTCTATCATCCCTAACGCCCAAAATCACTAATACTCTTATACTTTCTAGCACTAATCAATTTTTCATAATAACGCTGAGTTTACAAACATAACAAACTCTGGATAAATTGCCCCTTATTGCTCCATAGAACGATGAGATAGGGAAAAATGCCTGAGTCAAGTACTATTCATCCTGATATTAAGCTTGAGATATATTCAAATTTTTCCTCTATATTCACCTAATTAACCACCTTAATCCACAGATTATTCCTTATCACCTATTGGTTTCCTGATAACTGATAATGGTAATCACTTAATTGCATTATCATTATGTGATCTCAGTCCATCCTTCATTAAGCTCCTGATCTACTTCAACTCAGAACCTGGACTGTAAAATCATCTTTTAAATTCCTGAATCTCCCTCAATCCTCACATGTGGTCTTCAACAATCAATCATCACATTCCTGATTTGCCCTTAGTACTTTAAATAGTACTAGCCCTTTTCTATTAAAAATCACTTTTTACAACTCATATATATTTTAGCTCAAAATCCAATGCTCCAAGACTAAAATATCTCCAGCCTATTGAGATTGCTAGGAACCTCTAAAACTCTAGTGAAGGTTAAGTTCTAAAAAAGCCTTACTGCCTTGCACCTCCATGTAGCCAATCAATTACCCTTAGCTTGTTGCAAAGAGAGCGCAAAGGGAAGATATTTATTAGAGAGCGGCTTGCCACTGGGTTAGAGGTGTGTTATGTACTACAAACAAAATGGTGAATCATAATCCCTCATTGAATCTAGTATCTACTGCAGTACAAGCACCTGAATCTAGATCATCCCGCATCTTTCGCCTCTTCCCCCTCTACCAAAGTGTCTCTTATCTGTCTTCACTCATAGTAGCCTTCACATCATTAGTTCCTTCAGTCGAGATCCCTACTGACATCACGGTTTCAGCCTTTAGAGCGGCCTTGGACATCATTGCAGCCAGTAATCACTCATGGGATCTTCTTCCAACCTCTATGGAGGCAGCGTTTTCCTTGTCATATTTGATTGGGACAAAAACCCTTCATGCAACCATATCCTCAATGGAGGACATGTCATCTTCTCTGTCGCAGTTCCCCTTCAAGCTATTTCATCTCATTTGAAGACATCTACCCCTATCTCTTCAGGGAATAAGAGTCCAGGAAAGCGTTCTTATGGGGTTACAGTGGTATCTCCTTACACTTGGGCACCCAGAAAGCAACAAAGTACTAGTTGATACTTATTTTCTCAGACTTATATTGATCTTATTGTAACGTTAGATCCAGAACTCCTACTTTAACACCCACCCAAATGGCACATGTGGAATCCCACGCAGATTATTATCATGAAATTGTTCTTCATACCACAAATTTAAGTATTACTTTAACCATAATAATATCACCTGTTGCACAGGATCACAAAAGTTCCTCTGATATGTTGACCCCTGAGCCTTACTCTTTAATTAAGATGAACAAGGCCATAGTCATAGATCCTACCTTTTCATCTTATTTTTGTGGACCAAGAGAACCCCACAGATGGCCCTATGAGAGTAATAAGAATAGTTCACAGTTTACCAAGGGTCCCTCTTATCCTGGTTCTGTCTCTGAATTCTTCTGCCCACTCGCTCTCCATAACTACTAAAAAGGATCAAGCTTGCTTCTTGTTTCCAACAATCTTCAAAATAGGGATGAAAGGGTTATGGTAGAATAACTCCATGATACCGTGGCAGCAGGTAACTTCATGGGTCTAAAGGTTGCTCAATCACTAGACTTTGATTTTGAGCTAGCCTCTTCTATACTGGGCGCCTCATCTAAACCAAAGATTAATCATACTGTCCAGCATTCAGTGAAATTTTTATCCAAAAATTCTGTTTTTGTGACCACTTATAGCAGTGCCTGCATTACTTTAACCTTTAGTCAGATCACTGACCTCATCTTGTTTAACATATGAGGCTAACTCACTGCTCAGGGCCCACACTGCGTAGATTAGGCACCAGACAACCTTTGCTAAAATCACAATTTATCCTCATAGAGCTAATTCTCCTTTGATGCTACCCTTTGTAGTGTCAATTTCGTTAGTAAACTTTTACCGCCCTTTTCAAATCTCAGGTTCACACTCTTTAACATGTTCATTATATGTTGGCTCTTGGGTCTCAATGGAATCCAATCCAACCTCTACCTTGGAAGCTTGGCACCAAGGTATCCACGATATAGAGTGTCCTGTTCAATAAAAGTAGATCTCAGACTGGTTACTGTATTCTTCTCACTGGCTATCCCAGACTTGGTAATGGTGATTAGTTCATTTAAACCACTATAAGTGAATTTAGAAACATAAATCTGAGCTTTTGAGGTAAGAGTTTTTATTAATTTTAAAAAGAATTATTTTATACTTTAATAAAAAATCAAGATACAAAATGAATGAATAATGTAAATTAAACTGAGATTTGGGTATTAATACAAAGGATTTTACAAAATTGTTTAGAGAGATGGCGTCTAGCTGCTGCTTTCCTTGCTTCATCCATTTTTGCTAATTCTTGTATCCACCAGTTCCTTCTCACAGTGATTAACCCTGAGCCTAAATTTCCAGAGGCCCTTTTATTTAGCCCCTCTTCTGGGTTATGAGCAGTTACATCTTCTTCATATATTGCTATATTACCAAATTTGGTATAATGGTTGTCAACTTCAGGTTTAAGTGATGGCTCTCCCTCAATACGCCTACATCATGTTTTTGAGTGACTCTTAAAGCTTGATTGATCTCTGAATTTGATAATATTTATCCTTGATCCTCAATCATTCCCATAGGGGTAATTTGATTGAGTTATCATATCATCATTTGTAAATTGCAAATTATTTTGGCTTCCCAAAGGTATAAAAGGGGGTCAATTTTCATATTGATTTTTTCAATGTCTTTGTCTTCATTAGCCAAATACTCTGAAGCATCATAGCGGAATTACTTGCATGACGTAACTCTAATGGTGGGTAATTTTCTTGGTTCACCCAAATATATAAAAGGGGCTTGTGAATCCCCATCTACAGTGGGTAGGGTGCCTGCACCTTTGCCGGTTTGAGAGTGAACTCTATTCATTTCATTAGCTGAGGAATCATCCACTGATACATTTTGGCCTCATCCATGACACCTTTCATCATGGGATAGGCTAATGACATAGTTAATAGGTTAACATCAAACTGGATCTCAGCTCCTTGTCATTTTCAATAATAGGTGCCGTGGGAATTTCCAATTGATTATATTTTTACAGCAGAAGCCTCACTTAACTCAATTTTCCCTCTGAGCTGTCTTTTGGACCTCCCCCAGTATTTTTCCTTATTTTCTGGCCCCATAAAATGACGTCTTTAACATGAGCCTTGCAACTTGACTCCCACCACATTCAGAGTATAATATTTCCTTTCAGATGACAGTGCATTTTGTCAAGATTGACTGTCTGTTGTAGCCACACCGTGGAGAGAAGGGCGCTGGGCATATGGTTAGATGACATGCTTGAAAAAGGGTGGATTATTAAGAATTCCTAACTCATTGCCTCACTTGTAGTCTTTGCCTGAGGCTGATGGAGCCTTATGGCCTTGTGTGGACTATGGTCATGTTAATAAACATAACTTCCTGATACATAACCCCTTCCATTGGAACGAATCGCTGCCCAGTTCATTACTAAATTCAAATTTTCTCAAAACTTCACCTGGTTAACACCTTTAACCAGGTGAGAACCAAACGGGCCAAGAATGACCCACAGTTATTTGGACAAGGCGAGAGATATCTAATTCAATGTGATGACCTTTAGGTTAAAGAACGTCCTGGAAGCCTTCCAACGCTGAATTGATGATGCCCTGTGGGAACCAAAGGTTTACTTTCACTGTTACATACATTGATAACATATTGATCCAATTCCAAACCCGTGAACAGCATGTCAAGGACTTGGAGGCCATGATGGAAGCCTCTTCAAGGCAGGTCTTTTGATAATCTTTCCAAGTGTGAATTATTTAGATGAAATTCTCTTTTTTGGGAAACCTAGTTCTTAAGGATAAATATGCTGCCCTCCATATATATTGGTTTCCATCCAATCCTGTCCAACTCCCACTACTCAAAAGCAGCTCCAAAGCTTCCTTAATTTTGTGATTTCTTAAGGAAGTTCTCCTCAATCCTTACCCAGCTGGCCGTGACCCTCCATTCACTGACAGGTAAGAATGATCCCCTCAAATAGAAAGATGACTGCCAAAAGGCCTTTGAGGCAATCAAAGAAATTTTACTGTCATTGCAAGTTTTGCGTCATGCTGATATATCCAAGTCATTCATTGTGGATTGTGAGGAATTTGCAGTTGCAGTTGGAGCAGTACATTTGCAAGAGCATGAAGGGACAGAGAATCTCATGGCGTACGTCTCAAGAAGCTTCACTTACATGCAACAGACATGTGAAATTTATAATAAATAGTTTCCAGCAAGGTCATGTTCGCTTACCCACTGAAGATATCTCCTCCAGGGGGCACGACAAGAAATTATTCTATGAACTCACCATAAATCCTTATTGTACTAATGAAAACCCCAGAAGCTGACCCACCGCCAAGCACATACCTACAGGGACCTTTGCAGCTTTTACTTCAAGTATGAGCTTATAAAAGGGTCATTTAACTTGTTGCCTGATACGTTGAGCCCCAGCCCTGCCATGGCTCAAGGCCCAGAAGATTACCTATCTAAGTTCACCAAAGTGGTGCCCTCCCCCCTGATTCATACCCTAGCTCCAGTTACTGTCAGGGACTGGTACTACTTTATCCCAGTTTGTGGTAGCAAGCCGTGAACCTGCTAACCCTGAGCTAAAGGTTCAGTATAACAAAGGGGTAGTGCGTACCATATAGAGAATGGCAAGGGCAATTGGGCGGTTTAGCCCTAAAGTATACGTTATATGGAACTGTTATAATGAAAATATGTACTTAAAGGGTTTAGCATATGATAATATTTTATTGACCGCAAAGACTAACTATCTGAATAGTCTAGTTTTCTATCCCATCCAATTTCCTGGACTTTCCTAAGCTTAATTGATTATTTGAATGGAGCACTATAATTCTTTTGAGCTTATGGGATTGCGCCTTGCATGTGATTTTGAAAGCAGTGGGAATTGTCTCAGTCTCAGTCTCATTGTAAATTTGTTTTGGTGCGATTAATCAACTCAATATCATTGAAATTAGGGTAATTTAAGCGATTAACTGAACAAAACACATTGCAATCATGATTTGATATGCAAATAATCGATCTAACTTCAGCACAAATCCTCTTGATATGAAGAATTGTATCTGAAATCTCAGGAATTCCTCTAATGTCAGGCTTTACCCTGAAAGTTAAAGTATCATATGATTATTTTACCCAGAGACTCCCATGTGTGAAAGCGTTTTGGAAGGTTAATAATGTTGCCCTGTTGGGATAGAGTTTGTCAATGACCTGAAGACTAGGCAGTGCAAACGGCCCTTATATGCCTTAAACGATGGAGTAAATTTTCTTCAAAGATAGAATTTGGGGCCCACCTACCTTGCAAATGCAGATTTGGAGATCTCCACGCCCCACTTGTAGTAGGCCATCCTGGTTCAAAGAATTGTGCTAAACTAGTCAAAAGAAGCTATAATTGACTTTGACTCTCCAAGGACATCTCAAGTTGGGTAGCAAGCTGTATTACCTGAACTTTCTCCAAATCTGATTTTACAGAATGAAAGGACTTTCTCCACCCAATACAACAAGATGAGAGCTCCTAATATGTCTCAGTAGACTTCATTGTTAATCTTCCCATGTTCAAAGTGTTTGATGCCATAATGGTGATTGTATACAGGTTCACAAAGTTTGTGCTGTTTATCCCATGTCACAAAACCATAACAAAAGAAGATACCACACCTTTCTTTATCACTCATGTGTTCTCCATGTTTAAACTACTAGAAGAATTTGTGAGTGATCGCAGCCCTCATTTTACAGCCAAGCCTTGGGACTCTTTGCTGGAACTACTCATTATCAAGCACTAACGTTCTATGGAATATCACTCAAAATCAAATGGGCAAACTCGGAGAGTTAAACAAGTCTTAGAATAGAAACTGCATTGCTATTTCTATGCCACCCAGGATCTGGGCTATGGATCTCCCTCTGGCACAGTACGCTTACAACAACGTGCCACTCTCTTCCACTGGATTTTCCCCATTTGAGTCTACTTTGGGTTATAATTCATCTTTCCAGAATGGAACACGCCTAAAATCTTTAGTTCATGTTGTGGAGGACTGCATCACCTGATTTTGGGAAGCCCAAAAACTTGTCCAGAACACTTGTCTAAAGCCATTATAGATTAAAGGAAGTTTGATGACAGGATGCAACATCCAGGGCACAATAGCTCAGAAGGCTCAAATTTTATGCTTGACACCCTCCTCTAGAATAAGAAGGTCCACTTATGAAAGTTGGCTGGCAAGCGCTCTGGGCCTTTTGAAGTAGAAAAGATCTAGGCAATGATGCATACCGCATCAAGCTTCCTGCTCATTGGAAACAGCATAATTTTATTCCATATTTCTCAATTAACCCAATTTTAGGGAAAGTAACCTATGACCTCAGATCCTATCATTGTAAAGGATGCTTAGGTGTCAGAAGTTTAAACGTTATTGACCTCAAGGAAATCAGGATGTCTTTCCAGCACCTTGTCTTATGGAAAGGCTTCCCTTCATATGAAAAGAGTCTGGTAAGCGCAAAGATTGAGAAAATTTTAAGGACCTAGTGGCTGAGTTCCATGAATCACATTCTGAGGCCCCTATCCGCCTAAGAATCTCAGTGCTATTCTAGCTACTAAACTTCCCATCAGATACTAGAACAAAAACCTGGTTTATTTACCAAAAGGAAGGAACTTTATTGTTCAAATAGAGTATAAAGTATCTCTGGAAACCCAACCTCCTGGGTAGGGTTGTTGGAAGTTCCTCTATAAAGGGAAGAGAGGACCAAAGGCACGCGTGGAGCCCTTGTTTCAACTGAGTGCCTTGGCCCATGTTGTTGAGCGTTGTTAACTGCTTTACCCCTAAAAATCCCTTACTGTTCCCTCTTCCCTGCTTCTTCCCTTGTGGACAATATCAAGGGGTCTGTAGGGAAGAAATTCTGGCCAGAGGCTACCAGCAGGACCCCCACCCTCATTTGGCCCCAACCATGTCATCCCCGTTCCTTTGAAATTGTATAAGCGACCTTGAAACTCAGAAAAACAGTACCAAGTCAGAAAATCTGGGTCGGGCAATGAAGTATGAATTTTTTGGTCACATGATTCTGATTCAAGTTGAGAGTTTAGACCAACAAATTCTAAGTTAAATCAATTGTAAAAATTGACTCCACTAGAAACTAATTATACTGATCATAAAATTTAGAAATTACACTCAATTTTTGATCAGTAGTGTGCCTCCACCTCTAATCTGAAGGTTTTATTGTCAGAGCTTCTACAATCTTGTATGTAAGCTATCTGACAAACTCTCAAACCCAGGATGATCCTCATGACCTCTTCCTAGGGGGGCCAACCAAGAGAGCACTTCAGCAGCACAGTTCAAACCATATCCACAATTCATTTCCCCACTAACAAGTATAAAATGAAACCGCCATTCCTAGGGCAGATTATGTTTCATTCTTTTGTTTAGTCTTACTCAAAACTCAGTTACCAATAACCATCTCTTTGGACTCCGCTGTCTTACTTCCTACAAATATTCTCTAATGAACTCAACTAAAAAACCACAATCAGCATTCTGGACAAATGATCATAGAGTAGCACTCCAATCCATAGATCTAGCAGATCATTGTGCTCTAGCTAAGGTCATTAGAATTTATGCTCCTGACTGCTTCTCCTATCCGCAATACTGTAAAGGATCTAGATCACCAAATGAAATTTTGACCCATCACTGGTTTGGCGCAATCTGGCCAATCAAACGTTTTACAACCCCTCACTTAGGATGTCCATAATCATCCGCCTAACTCGCCTTGCTGACCCACCACTGGTTCAGCACAATCCAGATGATATGAGGACTCCCACTCTGCAAATTTTTAATAATTTATGGGCGATGAACGCCTTTCTCACAACCTGGAGGTGAAGCCCAGTCACTGGATCATATGGAGCATTTCTGGCTGGGGAATCCATCCCAATTGTACATTAATAAATTGGTCCGCCTTCCAATGACTTTTTGACTCCGTGTGGCAGCTTGAAACCCACAACAACTGTGAGATGATGCTCAAGCCTACCCCATATCTGAATTGAGCCAACATGACTAAATTGCAAGCCTAATCCTCATTTTTGCAGGTCAGCAACATTTGATAAACCCAAGGTTTTTATATACAAAAGCTAAACCTGGAAAAATTTGGAACTGAAAACCAAAGGCCATTAACTGCAAAATCAGGAGTGAACATCTTAATGCCTCTCCCACCCTTTAGGGTTGCATCAGAAAGACCCACGGGTGCCCCAAGGGCCGTTGTCTATTTTACTATGAGCCTTTGGTATGTTACTTAACTTTTACTACCCTCACAGAAACCATAGGGCATCCCTCCTTTAAGTTATTAGGGGCTGCTATGTCACTGGCATTCTGGGCTTTTCATTGGGTTATCACACACCCAGATTGGAAGCCCAGTCTTACTTAAAATATCAGGATCCATAACAACTTGGGCCCTATTGGATGAAGTAACTGAATTGGGTAAACCAATTTCTCCCTATGTCAAACCCCTCCATTTTTGAACAATACTTCATTTCTAAATTTAATGCCCAATTCCTTCCTCACAAATATGCCCCAAAATCTAGTGCTGGGCATTTCTGGAGCAACCATCAGCTTGCTAAAGATGCCATTGCCTCTACTGAAAGCTTCTGTCTCAAAGAACCAGTTGCAAAGTCAGTATCAATGTTGGAAAAAGAGATGTCACCTGAATTTCTCTCTGGCTTCTCTCTTGAAGTCAAGCAATAAATTATTAACCTACATGGACAGCAAGAGATTCTGTCCATAACATAATTACAGTGTCCACGTTTCTCACTGCCCCAAAACTGCCTCATGTTATATAAGGTATGTTGAATGTTTGACTGGATCTAAATTGTCAGTTATTATAAACCAAAAATATCCTAAGTATATCCAAACTTGGGATTCGTGACCTAGCAATTTCACTTAATAGTATTCAACTATGATGACATGGGCTTGAGGGCTTTGTTGGTTAGGTTGGACTTAATATAAAGTATTGACTTAATGACTTGGGCATGTGGACTTTGTTGGTCTATGTCAAAATTAGTTTCTAATGTTGGTCAAGTTTTTTATTGAATTAATTACTAATTAGTGGTACAAATTTCCTTGGTATGTGCTGCTGATTGCTTGTGAAAGAGAATCAGTTCAGCTATTTGCAGATGCATATGGAATGCCATCTTGAGAATATTGTCATTATTTACACTGATCCTGAACTGTGCGAGATGCCCTGAGTTGAAGTATTTGTAGACCCTCAAATGAACCTTTTACATGTTTCTCTGGCCAAGTGCCATTGAAAATGAGATGTCATGGGTAAGATTTGGTGAACATCAAACCCAATAAATTATCTCCAAGCTGATACTAATAAAGCACAATCAACTATTACCACTAGTTTATAGTTTAACTTATAAGCTTTTTGTGTTTAATACTTTAGGTTGTATTAGGTCGAGAATTTGCTTAGGATCAGTAAGATCAGGGCAGCGTGCCATTGTCCAAGTAATGACAGGAGAATATGACTTTCAAGTGCTTTAATCCAGGAGTTATATCTTAACTATAGTCACTGTCTGGTCTATTATCTTCATACAATAGACGTTCAAAACTCCACCATGCCGCAGAAGAAGAACCAGCCATCCAAAGTAGACCTAATATTGAACAAGGTATTTACCATTTCCCTAATACCTGCTGCCAAATAGAACATGACATACCAAATTTTATAAAGCTCTTGTGTTTGTTGAATCAATATACTGATTTCTCTGCATTATGCTATACCCCACCCCACAGATGCTCTCACCCTTGCTTTCTTGCTTTTGCCACTGTTTAAGCTAAGTAGCAGTGGGCTTATTGTACTTCCTGATCCCCTCTACCCCTCAGCCATGGTGTTATAGCAGTTTACATTATCTTCCTGGTTAGAGCCTGATTTTAATTTTGTTTCATTCCATTTTTTTGTTTTGGCATCAATTGTTTTGGGTTTGGTATTTTATATATTTTTTTCTATGACATTTTGGCATTGTCCATCCCCTGGTCAGCTTGCCTTAAATAGATTGATTATATAATTGAGCTTAAAAAGTAGCAAATAAAATACATAAATTATTTTATTTATATTAACTCTTATTAGTAAAATTTATTTTTAAAATTTATTTGAGGTAAGCTGACCAGTGGATAGACATTACCAATACATAATAAATAAATAAACCAAAAACGCAAACCAAATGCTCTAAATGAGTGGCGAGACACCAAAACAAAAGGAAAAGATAACCTACCAGGTGTAGCAGCGGTGAACCACTTATCCCACCATGGCGGAGGGGGAGGGAGGATCAGTCATATTATCAATTATATCTTCACCAATGAAGAGGCGTATCAAAGCTGAGAGCGAGGGGGTTGGGGCATCCACATGATGCGGGTTGAGATGAAATAGATAATTGTTAAATATGTTATTAACAATTTGGGCCTGGAGCAAAGCCTCCAGGAGTTTGGCAACATGGTGTTCAGCTTGTATGCATAAGTTTAAAAGCTGGGCAAATTTTGCAATATTGGCTCTGGTGATACACATGTTGGGGAAAAATTCTGCCAGTGCAGCTTATTCTTGACAGTGGAGGTGGCAGTTTCAGTCAATCGTTTGATTTCCACTTTTGAAACCTCAGGGAAATCAGGAGGGAATTGGGTGACATGTATCCCTTCTTTAAATTCAATGACGAGAGTGCCATGGTATTGTGGAGATGGCAACTATCAGGTGAAGCCACCGCGGCCTTGCAAGTTGATGGTCACTCAAAAATGGGGTAGTGGTAGGTTTGGGGACATTTTTCTTGGGTGGGAATGGGGCATCAAAGTCTGAAGATAGATAAGGTTCCAAATTAATTAGAAAGACCAGAGGTGGGACAATTTCCACAGATTCAGTTATTTCACTAATAAGTTCCAGGGATTTAGGTTGAGTGTATGAGTCAGAGAGATGTGGCTGTGGTTGGATAAGTTTTGGTGCAGAAAATTAGTTGGTTTGAATTTGGGTTCAAACCTGCTCCCAATTAGGTAGATTGTGAAAAATCTGGCCAGCTTGGGCTTTGGTGGTGAATTTTTGCTGATTTTTTGAATGTTCAGCTGGAGGGGGTGGGGGAAACTCTGATCCCTACTCAAAGACTGTTTGTGTAACCTCACATATAGGCTTGGTGGTTTTTTTATTTTTTGAACTGTGGTGACAGACCTTTTTAGATAGTCCAACTCAAGGCAGAGGGGGCAAACTGTGCAGCTATTATCAATGGGAGACCAAAAGAAGTGATCTGGTGCAGATGGGATATAGGCATGTAGTGGGATATGCTGAGTATGGTTGGCTGGTGGGGGTAATAGTGGCCATTGCCTGCAGTGCCATTAATCATTTAGCACCACTTAGGAAAAGGAAGTGGAGGATGGTGTCTGTCATATTTGGACAGCCCTGTCATCAATTTTTTATAGAGTGTTTAAGGGGGAAAGTGTGAGGGAAGGTTTGCAAAGGTCACCACAAATGTAGTATCACTGAGGAGGCATGTACAGGTGGTGGTAATGGGTGTGTTTTTATACAATAAGGGCATAGCTGCTGCAGCGGCCATGTCCTCTTCAGAAGGAAAGCCTATATCAAAATAGCCCTTGTAAGGGTAGAAGTCAACAAACCCAGCCAGTGCAAAGGTGGCTGATGCCAATTCAATTATCACTTTGTTGTCATATGCAAAGAGACATCCATACTTGATGTGGAGACAAAAGCAAATATTGGGTCAGGGTAGGGCTAGGGGGTGGGGTAGGTTGGGTGGACTTGTGCTGAGTGTAATAATAATTCTCTTGGAGGGAAAAATTGGCTCAATGCATTAGGCAGGCTGAATGAGCCAGTCTGCATGTGTTTGCCTGCTGGTGTTAAATGCTATCAGGTGGAGCGCCACTGCCCCATAATAGGGCAGCGGGTGGTGGATCTGCAGAAATAAATGGAAACTGATGTGGTGTAGGTGGCAATGAAAAATTAATAGTTGCTTTTAATTAAAATTTCTTGAAAGTGATGTTGAGTGGAAAGAAAAAGTTTTTCATATTAGTAGACTAGTTATATAAGAAAAGTATGGTCTTAGAGATTGATGGTTGAGTTGAAAATAAGCTATAAGAAAATATTTTTACATTTGAAATTTTTTTACAAAATTTATAATTTTTATAAGGTTTCAATAGATTATTATATTGTCAGAGGAGATACATAAGTGTGCTAAATTTCAAAGCTCTAGCTAGTCTGGAAGGTAGTTAAAAATTAATCATAAGATTCTATCACAGACAAACAGACACCACGATGAGTCAATAAAAACGTTTTAAATTGAATACTTTTTATTTAAGTTTTAAGATATAATGTGTAGGTAATGTAAAAAGTCTTATGTGAGCATCTACAACATGAGAAGTAATTATATACCAACTTTAAAATCATTCGTTCTTAAATTTTTAAGATATGATAATTAGTTATAGAGTGAGATATTTGTTTTTAAATTTTGATATGTCCAAAATTGCTGATTAAACATTAAAATTTAGTTATTTATTGAGCTGCACAACTTACCTAGAAGCGAGTTTCTAGCTAGATTCTGACATTATCGGGTAGTGTATTTAATCAGAATTATATCAAAATTTATTATATACAACTTGACCAAACAACGGTATTTTTACATATCTATAAGGCTATGCTAAAAATATAGAGCATTCCTCTCCCCTTCATAAAACTTTTGGTTTATCTAGTTATTCTAATAGTAGCCCCTAGATCGACCCTAGTTTAAATTAAATTAAATATAGATGTAGTATCTGCATAAGCCTTGAATAAGCCTAAAGCTAAAAGAATAAAACAGCGATATTATTCCAAGTCAAAAATATATTAGGGTAGTGATGCGCTTTTCAACTGACTCAATTTACAATTGTTATATGAATTAAATTCTAAAATACTTATGTGCAGTAAAGTAAAAGTATCAAGAATCTAAGATTTGTCGAGATATAACAATGAAGATTTTGATGCTAAAGATCAATTTCTTATGCCTTTTGGAACATCCTAAATATTGTCTAATCATTTGCCAACTCGATCACGAACTATATCGATAGTTATATCTATAAGTGATAAACTATATGATAACTTATAATAAATTCACGCTGTAAAAAACATCAACCGAAAACATAAGCTTATAAATACCCCCAAATTAAATATACCAAAACAGGTGATTAAATCAACACATAAACTCATCAAAGATAATTTAATTGAGAGTTTATATTATAAAACAATCTAAGAGGCTAATGAAGTTTTATACTAATCTTACAGTATAAATAAAGAATTACTTTTCTACTTTGCATCAATCATAAGTATTACAGTATTTTGTTAATAATGCAGCTCTTCTCAATTCTCCTCGCATCTTTTGCTTTCACTTCTCAAGCAAAGCACATTGGTGCGTTTGCAGGTGATGCGACTAGGGCCGTTGCTTCCCCAAAGACAATCATCAATCTGGGCCAGCTTCAGGCGGAGAAGAAAAATACCATCGGCCACACTGCAACGTCTTTTGATTACATGCCTGAATATTCTGAAAAAGAAATGCCACTCGAGGGCCAGGTTATCGAAAGTGAAATGGGCACTGAGGCTGAACAAGCAGGACCAGCTGTTATTAAAGGCTGCTACAAAGAAACTCCAATTTACAAGACCCACTATAAAACCATCCAAGGCTTCAATACCGTAAAGTCTCAAGTCAAGGAAATGGTCCCCGAGACAAAGGTTGTGAAGTCATTCCGCACTGTTTCGAGAGTTGTAAAGGATGTAGTTCCTGAATTTAAGACTGTGGAATATTTGCGTCCTGAGTACAGAACTGTCACCCATAAGGTTCCTTTCACTAAAGAAATTCCCTATAAAGTCAAAAGTGTAGTTACCGAACCTCTTCCTCCCTCGGTTATCCCGGAACCTCATATCTCTGAAACCATTCAGCCTACTCCCTGCGCTTACCCAGCAATCCATGGATCTAGTGTTGGTTCACCTGAAATCAAAGTCAAGGTGGGCTCTATCACCAACCAAAACCAGGCTTAACGTCAGCAAACAGTCCTGTTACTTTTAAATATCTGTTATTTAGTTATTGCAATTTATGCGACGACTTGTTTTAATTTCCACATTTGATTGTATAATTAGCCAATAAAATCTAAATATTAATTCAAAATTTATATCACTAAAAATGTGTACAATGCTTCTATTAATAGTCCCCGTTATAAAGTAGTAGATAAATAATAGGAATTAATGTAAAAATATGTAGATGTCTCATGAGTCATTGATCATAAACAAAAAATTGTTCACAATTTATAACAGTCCAAGTTTCAAATTTGTTGTACATGTTAGTATTTTATATTTTCCTTGTTTCTGCTTTACTATAAAAGAAACAGTTTAGAAAATAATGTTTTATATTTTATTAGTTTGGGGCCATTTAGTACAAAAAGAGTTTTGGTTATATTAAATCAAGGATTGGATCTTTTGTTTGATAGTTTACCATTGATAGTAATGCTTACTGTGAAAGTGTACTGCAAACTGAAGCGTATATAGACTGGGTAAATTCTATGTTTCGATACAGGATATTAGTTTTACTTGCTTTTCTTTAACTTACAATCTTATTTGCTGTGAAATCCTGAATTCTTTATTTAACACACTCTCTAATATAACCTATTGATGAAATTTTGCACAGTTACTTAGGTCAGATGACAATACATTATTCTACCATGATTTATTAATTTTCATAGTAAAATAAATAGTATGATATGTGCAAAGTGAAAATTTATTTTCTAATGGTAATTGATATATTGTATAGCTGATAAGTTTGATATTCAATTGATTTAATAGATTAAATGGTTTTTCCAAGCAGTTGATGATCATTTGGCTAATTATCAAGTTAAACATTTTATTTAAAAGTATAAGCTGGCAAAATTTCAAAGAAGCAAGGAAAAAAACCCAGAATAGCATTTTATTCACTAAATTATTTTCTTATAGATATACATATAGCTGCTGATAATTTCAATCACAATGTACATCCCTATTACATTTAACTAAGTACTAAATGAGTTTACTGTAACCACAAGCTAATTTGGGGTACTAGATGTTATAACAGGTTTGGCACCTATAATGGCTAGGACAAAACATCATTTTCCATCCCCTCTTATCATTATTATATAGTTAATACTGGAGTTAAAATACAAATGAAGATAACATGTTTATCTATTTGGGGCGGTTCCTGCTACCACTAAATCTTTTTAGATGAGTACTTAACGTGATATTAAGTCTTAAGATACATTTGTTTACTCTATGATCAGTTGATATATGCTTAAAATTTCTTTATATATAATGAGGGAAAAGATGATAAAACCTTTACTTATAGTGAAATTTCTATCATCCTAGGTAGGACAACCTACCTTGATCCAGTTATAGTCATTACTAGCTTGTTTCACAAGAATATTGATGTTTATTTGAGTTAGGAGGACTATGGGACAACAATAACAAAAAATTTCACAAATAACCT
This sequence comes from Massospora cicadina, assembly GCA_022478985.1. Classification (NCBI taxonomy): domain Eukaryota; kingdom Fungi; phylum Entomophthoromycota; class Entomophthoromycetes; order Entomophthorales; family Entomophthoraceae; genus Massospora; species Massospora cicadina. Next base: position 14,994 of record JAKSZP010005840.1, on the reverse strand, counting down.
TGTTTATTTGAGGTAAGATGACCAGGGGATGGAAATTACTGATTCTAAAGTGCTAAAAATAGGAAACCCTAACAAAAAACTAAAAAAATGCCCAAATTGAGCAGTTCAAAATATAAATAATGAACAAAAATACAACTAACCAGGTGGGAAACTGGAGAATTACTCATTGATCATGGCAGAAGGAGAGGGGGGCTTAGGGGGCTTGTCCTCATTAGCATATTACTCGTCCCAGATCATATTATGGCCAATGTGGAGAGCAAGGGCATATGGGCATTATAGTATGAACTTTTTTATACACAATAAGTGATACTCATTAAAATTACAAGCAGCAATAAGGCTTCTGATATAGTTTGCAAAGGCTTTCATCCTGAATGCAGGCGTCAGGGAGCTTGGTGAAAGTAGCAACATTGGTGTGGGTGATCTTAGATTTGGGATTCCATTCTACCACAGCACCTTTATGGATGGCGTTTGTTGAGATTATGGCAGTTTTGGTGATTGATGGTGCTTTTTAACAGGATTCTAACAATTTAGCTGTGATTGGAGCTTTAGACTCTCATCTGCTTATATAAAGGTCAGGGAAACCTTATTACCATTTTGTTAAGAGTATTAAATTTAGCACTAGAAGACTATTTGGGTTTTATATATATTATTATAAGTGATATCTTCACAGTTAAAAAGAAAACTCTATTAATATCTTGCTGCTTAGCATTTAAAGCAATTTGAGGCTCAAAGTGAGAGGGGTGATAGATTCACTATAATCTGGGAGTAGTTAATTAGGAAATATGAGCTTTTGACCTATCAGATCTCTTGAGATTTTCTCACTTCAATATGAGGGCAGATGGTGGGTCAATATCAGGTAAGATGAAAATGTAAGCTAGGATTTTATTTAATACTAATAAGATGGTGGGACCTTAGAATGACTCCCCTGATTCCTCAACAGGTTTTGCAACCCAACTACTAACAATAGAGCTATTTAACAAAAGAGGGTGAATAGAAAGACTACCCTGATTCAAAAAAATTCACCAATAATTGACCAGGTTTTTTTGGACAATACTAACCTCGTCTACCCCCAAAACACTCTTCTCACAGTATTGGAAATGTAATTGCCAACAGCATTTTTGGCTGTTTTATAGAAAACAAAGAATGTTGAGCTTGCCCAATGGGATGATGGACAAGGGATATTGGGAGGAGGGATACTCTCTGTAAGCATCACCACCAACAAAGCAACAGTTTTACAGAGGGGACATTAATTTGACAAGGCTTCTTCTTTAACAGCAAGTTGTAGGTCACTTCAGAGCGGAGCAGCTTTTTTTCTAGGGACATAGAAATAAGGGAGAATTGAGCGTTATAATCAATATTCAGGAGACGCATAAGGTGAATATTAGATGGTTCAATGAACTCACCCAGTTTAAAAATCTTAGCAAATAAGCCTTAAGGTTCTTATTGAACTGATTTGGTGATTTTGGCATAAGATTAGGGTTTGACTGGAAAATATAAGAAAGCTTGAAACAGAACTTTAGTCCAGTCTGCTTGCTAATTAGTTGGTGTATGTGTGGTTCTAGTTGAGGATGTTCCTTATTAGCTGCTGCTGGAACTGCTTCAGCAACATGTTTGGGAAGAAGAAAGAAGAATTAGCCCCAGGTAGAAATTGATGCAGGGTTAGTTGCAGATTGGATCCCAGCATATTAAGGCTATGAGCTACAGGAAGATGCAAGAGAAAAACATCTGCTTTTTAAATGATCAGATACTAAAAAGGACAGACAGATAGTCATCCTATACCCAAAGTGGGCCCAGAAAAGATGGTCAGGACAGAAGGGATAAAAGATTGGGGGAATTTACTAAGAGATTTTGTTAGAAGTAGGGTATATTGTGGCATATGCCCAAGTCTCTGATAGAAATATAGCCCCATTTGGGACCACAAACTGAAGGAGGCATCAGAATCATAGGTGTCTAAGCAAAATATCAGCTTCTTATGAAACACCACAGGGGGAAGATGGGAGGGGAAATCAGTGAACTGAGCTACTATAGTAGTGTTTTCTGGTAGCTGGAAGTTAGTTGTTGCTATAGGGGTGCCTTGGAATACCAGGGGCTTAGTTTGTCAGGAGTATGTCTATAGCTCTCCAGTTTCCAGAGAGGTGGTGAACGGTGCACAGGCCCAACGCAAGGGAACTAGATTTCAGTATTAAAAAAAGGATATCCCTACAGAGGGAGCTTGAGCTAAAGTAACATAAAGCGAGGGTGGTTAACATGGTAAATATTAATAAAGATTGAACAAGCAGAAAGACTTGGCTGTTCCTCAAAAAGTGTTCATAACTGAGCTTTAAACAGGACTAGAGTGCACGGGTGCCTCGATCTAGAGGGAATCTGGGTGGCTCAGCTGTGTCCCTGATGCTGTTGTAATTTTAAAGCATATAAATTGGCTGATGTTACATGAGACCTCCTTGAAGAGGTCCATGTACAGATTTGCCCAAGTCAACATAATGAAAGATGTAAAACTAATGAGATTTATTGAAGGGAGGAAGACAACCAACGAGGAAGCTGGTATCATTGAATCATATTTAAGCCAAAACAGGGATTCAACCATCAGTAAAAGTGGTGCTAAGCCCTGATGCAACAATAAGCGCGCACTTCCATCCAATAGTGTACTATACTTCAAAATTGTCCAAAATCAAGTAATGATTGAAGTTGAGGCCAACTGAGCTGAAAATTTCGTAAATTGAATGAGTTTATTTTACCTGTTCACTGAGTAACCAAATTGAGCAATTATCATATAAAAGGTAATTCATCCATTCTAATGCCAAAGCTTTAACAAGGGGCTGGGTGTTATGTATCTCACTTGGACCAACCTGGGCATAGCTGGCCTGTCCCCATCGTTGGTCCATGGTGTGCTTTAGGTCAGAAAGGTCATGAACTAGACCTTTTGGGCCTCCTTCCCCAGCCTTACATTTGCTGTTGTTGCCCTCAATTAAGTCATGTAAACATGACACAGTTGCCATAGGGGCAGCGTCAGCTTTGAAAGTAATACCAAGAATTAAATAACCTTTATAGGGGCAGAAGTCAATAAAACAGCAGGTTCCATCACCACCCAAGCTAATTTGATGATTGTTTTATATGTATAAGGAACAATTTATCAAAATTTGACTTGAAGGCCAAAACGTATGTTGATTTTAGGGGGAGCACCAGTGGTCTGCAAGTCACCGCCTGGGGAGCATGTGAAGTAAAGATTAAGAACCTTGGAAAAAATAAATCATCCCAAGGATTTTGTAGGACTTAATGTTTTTAATCTAAGCGCAAAACCTGCCAGGTGGAGAACTCTGCAGAGGGTGCCGCTGCCACACATTGAGCAGCCAGCAGTGATCCAAGGTCATTGGGGTTAAACTGGAAGTTAGAGGTCGAAGTTTAGTTTACTCTATCTTTGATAATTTTTCACAGAAAGTAAAAAAAAAAGTAGAAATGAAATTATTACAAGAATACATGACTAAAATGATATACCTTAAACTTCTTAATTAGATATATAGAGAGAGATACCCCAGTGGTAGAGCAGGAACTCAATAACCTCTGCCTCCCAATTCTGATCCCAGTAGATTAACTTTTATTAGGGGTCAATTACGAATGTGTTGGCATTGCGCACCAATGCCATAAACTGAGTCAGCAAATAGCAAAATGGTCCATGGGGTTCCTAGCCTATCTTTCATGGCTTGAAAATGACACGATTATGGGGACAAATACCAAGGTCAAAGATGCATGTCAGGAGGCCAAGAAGATGAATTTGGCAGGCCTCCCTGAAATCAAGCATACCTTGGATCAACACTTGGTGAAGGCGAGGTATTCCCAGGCTGGTCTTAGGGATGCAAGAGAAGTTTGGCCCTGTATAACAGCAGGTGCATTAAAACAAACTAGCTTTTTGATTAATATGAACGGTTTGCTTTGGTTTCTCAATGTGAACAGGGTCTTGAATCTCATTAGGTTTTCAAAATTTCCAGCTTGGGTCAGCCTCTCCTATAATCAATAACCCAACTTTCAGTCAATTACCAAGCATAGTTTACTGCCCAATGGAAGCGTGCGCTTATTGGTGCACCTCAGCTTAGCCCCACTTCCATCAATTGATTGACTCCCCAGATTCCCGTAAATCCTTTTCCTCAAGAGAAATCTCTCTCATTGTTCAACTTCCCTCTTAATAAAATATTTTCACTAGTACACCTTATATATATATATGTTATCTTGGATAAGCTTGACACAGACCTCTTTGAGGATGTCTCACACATTAACCATTTAATTTTGACAACTGTAAGTCTCTCCGCCCATGCACCATGGGGCCGCCAGGTTCCCTCCAACCTGCGTCACCTATACACTTCCACTCAGAGAACCACATGGTTCAAGTTTGGTACTTCCCCTAATGATAACTATCCTTGATTTAAGTTATTACAGCTCAAGCACCCTCTGCGGGGGCTTTAGTACTTTACTACTAACAACTAGTTTTCTGGCGTTGGCCCTATGCACCATGTACTACCACGCTGAGAACAGGAGAGTTATAGATACTCTCTTTACACTTTCATAACGCTGTGCATGGAGGTTTTCTGTGGTTTATCTTTCTTTAGCATTAAATTCAATTTTCATTAACAAGTATGGTTCATCCCAGGTCGGCTTACCTCAAAAATTAATTAGATGTACATAATCTTAGTATCTTTATGTAGATGCATTATATTAAATCAAAATAAAACCAATAAAAACTTTATATAGGTAAACAAGGATATAAAAAGTGCAACCTTTTTTTAATTCTGCTGCTAAAGTTAGCTAACATTAATAATGTTTGTATTAAAAATATATATATTTAATGTGTTTTCAATAAAAAATAAAGTTTTATGATCCTTATTTAAGTTTATAAACGCTGTTTTTATCATGAAGACATAGAATATTATATATATCACAAAAGTGGTAAAGTTATATGCTGATCTAATATCAATAAGAGAACTGGTCTTGCTTTTTTACTAGTATACCAAATATTATTCAAACTTGAAGTTATTTAGTGTCAGTTGACATGTAGTTTATCATTAGATCATAATCCTACCTGTTTAGCTATTCTCAGGACATGTGAAAATAGTCAACCTGCTGAGTTTGGTATCTCTCAAGGCAATGAGAAAATAGCCAACTGGATGAGGAATAAAAAATAAGGTTGCTTGAAGCTTTAATTCCTGGAGTAGGATTTCCTAAAACAAGGAATGGTTGAAGATCACTTAAAAAAGTAAACAAAAAGATTATAAGGCAAAACAATTAATGTTTATTTTAGTTAAAACTTCTTATATTTATAGGAATGCAGGATTGACATCAATAAGGTGGACTTCTAATCTCTTTATATAGGATCTTTCATCAACCACCTTCAGTATGCTAATCAAGAAGATTCCCTAGAGGTGATTGGATATGGTCCATTTACATCAGAAGTTTCCACTCTGGGGATATCTGAATATTTTGACATTGAGGATCAAATGTAGAAATGTCTCATTCATCAATTGAATTTTTACTGATGCAATTTTCTTGGGGAGTATAATCAATTTCATCTTCATTATTATTACAATGTCTGACAATGCCCCCTCAAGATCCTGTTGAAGAGGGACATAGGGCCTAAGAAAGCAAGCATGAACTTGATTGACTACAGATCGTTGGGTTAAATTGGCAATGGATATTCAGAATTACTTTGTGAATAATTTAATATGGACAAGATCAAGTGATGTTGAGCTTATTGTGTTGATCTCCTGGTTGAAGATTTTAAAAACATAACAAGATAACCTAATTGAAATATGGGTAATGCAGGCCCTTTCTCATTTAATTGTCTGGTTTCTCTAGATGTTGTGGATATTATTCCTTCAATAGCAAGAGCCCGTGACTAAATTATCATATCCTCTAAAGCTCTCATGGTTAAGAAAGTGGTATATGGCTCAGAGTTGTCAACTAAAGGTTGTACACTACTTTGCAATCTGGGTTCTCTCCGATATAAAGTCTGTAAGGGAGAAAACTTAATAATTTGATGATAGCTTTTTCTATAAGCCATCAAGGCGCTAGGAAAATAATGATTCCAGCTATGAAGATCTCAAGTTGACATCTTTATGCAGGATAGAAACCAAATCCATTAGCATTCTCAACTGCTTCGTTAGATATAAGATTATAAGGAGCAATAAAATGATGACTAGTGCTTAACAGTGAAGTCAACTCCCATATTACTATTAACATAAAATCAAGACCATTATCAGATAATAATACTTGAGGGCACCCAAGTTGGATGAAAACGTGTTGGATTAGAAACATCACCATGGCTTTAGAAGTAGCTATCATGGTTGAATGACATGATAGTGGGCACCAACCCCAAGGATAAGGCTGGGCGGCAGGAGGCCCTGAAGGTGAAGCTTCAGGCCCTCCCTGACCTCAAGCACACATTAGACCAACGTTGGGTAAAGCTAAATATGCCCAGGCTAGTACTAGTATGGTGCATAACGCCCAGCCCCTTTCATCAGCCCAATCATTAAAATGGACGATTTATTTTATTAACAATGACGGAACAATTCGGTTTATTGAGGAATGGGGTTTTAAAACCCATTCTATCTACGAAACTATGCGTTCAGGTCAGATACAACTTAAATTGATTACTCAAGTGAAGTCCATTTCAGTGTATTCTACCAATTTGGATGGTAGTGTTTGCCTATTGGTGAATTGGTGCTTAGGACCACTTTGGCAAACCCTGAATTACCCTAACAAAGTTTAAATATGATTTTCTTGACAAACATTCTTTGTTGGTCGACTTTCCACAATAAACTTCCCTTTTTTCCCGTTTTTTATTAAAATATTATTTTGGATGATCCTGTGTGCGGACCTTTTTGAGGAGGACTTTCACTACGCTAACCTTTCCATCACAAATATGATTAGGTTATCCCCTCACGCACCATTGGGTTGCCCAGGTTCCCTCCAACCTGGGACGCTTACTCATTCTTCTCTTGTGCACTGTGTTGCTTTTGGTTGGTTATTTTCCCCAATGATCGCCCTCTTTCTCTTGAGTTATTATTACTCCAGCAACTTCCACTGGGCTCTCATAACTTTCATACTAACAGTTAGTTCCCTGGCGTTGGCCTTGTGCACCGTGCACTACCACGCTGGGAACAGGAGAATTATAGACACTCTCCCTACATTAGTCGACCAACCACTGAAATTTATGTGCATGAACTTTTTCCATGTGGGGCTTTTCAAAAGTGCAAATGGTGGGCGATGGCTGTTGGCTTTGGCTGTAGTCAGCCGCACCGCTGTTTCCTCTTTTTCCCAAGCGTTGGAGCATCTTGGTGTTATTTAGGCTGCCTCCAATTGGAAAGTACCCATCCTTCATGCTTGTACCTGGTGGATATGGATGCTTCTGGGTCCAAAAGTCGTGATTCCCCAACTTTCCACCAAAATTCGCAAATTCAATTTAAATAAGTGGGTTTTACTTTGGCAGCACATTCTGATGATGCCGGCAGAATTGGCACAGATGGGCCTGGGGTGTTGGCCTTGGATAACGTCGGGCATTTCATTGCTGTTAAGGGAATAGGGTCTTCACATCTAAAAACGCGTTTCATAATGAAAACCTTATCTATACCTCTGAACCGTTTATTAGCTCTTATGGCCTGGACGAGGACACTATTCCTGTATATCAGATTACCCCTGAGAACCCACGTTTGACCCCTACCATGATCCAGGGCACTCAGGAAGTGGAAAAAGAACATCGTTTTAAATATGATAAAATACATGCACCTGCAAAGGTGTGGTGGGATATGTGGCCTCAGTAGTAAGAGTAACCAACTATCCCTCCCCCTTCTATGATTCCAAAACATACACTGAAGGCTTGCTCAATCCAGAGGAAAAAAATTTTCAGGTGTGGTGGTGGCATTTTCTGCTTTGAATAAATCCCATTCTGGATACTTTTTATTGACCGCTACCCTTACATCCCCTTTGGGGAAGTTCAGCACAACCATTTTAGCGGATACCGGTGTCTCTGAAAATTTTAATGACCAAGACCTTGCTGACTACCTTGAATTGAGTTACTCACCAGGTGGTATGGTTAGAGGCGGTGCTTCTCAAGGTATCCTCACACTGAAGGTACTAGGGTTAGTGGACTACCAGGTGGGCTCCTATCTCCTGTCTGGCCACTTTCAAGATATCAAAAACCTCTTGTTCCCCATTATTTTGTGTGTAGAGTGGTGGAGAAAGTTTGACGTCAGGAATAATTTGAAAGAAAACACCCTATCCTTGTCTTTGTTAAACGGTCACAAGTTGATTGTTCCTTTGGCTGATGCCCACTTTCAGGGCAAATTGCCCCATTGTCCCGATATTCACACTCTTAATCTTGCCCTTTGCTGGAGCCCTCAGTGGAAGTTCTTATAAATTCTTGTTTGGAGGGTTTGGAATCTTCCTTTGATGCAGCATCCAATAACACACTACCTGAGCACTCTGAGTTTGATTGTGACTTTAAGCTCACTGTGGATCTGGTGCGCATATCTTCCCCCATTTACCCATTGACTGTGCGGGAGGAAGAGGCGTTGGATGTGTGGGTGAAGAATCAGTTAGCCAAAGGTGCGTTTTTTCAGCGTACCTCCCCTGTATGCTCCCCACTTCTCTTTGTTGAGAAAGCTGATGGTACTCTACGCCCATGCGTAGACTATGGGAATCTCAACAAAGTGTTTGTACCGGATCTACATCCCATCCCTTTGATTCTCAGATTGCGCGTTATATGGAGAAGGCTAAGGTCTTTTCCGAGCTGGATTGCCTCAATGAGTTCAAACAGATTCAGATTAAAAAGGGGCAATAGTTTTTAATCGCCTTCCATACCAGAAAAGGAATTTTACAGCTTTGGATCATGACCTTTGGGCTTAAGAATGCCCCTGCTATCTTCTAACGCCGCATTGATGCAGCGTTGGGGACTTTTTTAGGGGTATGCGCGGTTGCTTACATGGATGATATCCTGGTGTTTTGCCCTGATTATGAGTCCCATGCAGTACATCTTCGGCAAGTGGTGGAGAGGTTATAGGAAACCAGCCTTATGCTGAAGATTAGCAAGTGTGAATTTAACAAGTCCCAGATCACTTTTCTGGCCAACGTCGTGTTTAACCAAGGACACATGATAACTCCAGTCAAGGAGAAGGCTATTCATGAGTGGTCCACCCCCACCTCAGTTAAGGAGTTGAGGAGATTTTTTTGGTGACGTGTACATTCATCAAGAAGTTCACGCCCAATCTTTCTGAGGTGGCAGCACCCTTATATAAGGCTAGCGGTGCAAAGGTGCTTCAGTGGTCCCCCATTTTGGAGGATGCTTTCCAAGCAGTGAATTGCACCCTGCTGTCCACGTCAATTCTTTGTCATGTTGAACCTAATAAAGAGTTCATTGTGTCTACGGATGCTTTTACTTCGCCATAGCGCCTGCCTTGTTACAAGTAGGAGAAGATGGGATAGAGCATCCAGTGGGATATTTTTCTAGGAAGATGTTTCTGCCCGAGTTAAACTACGCCAATTACGACAAAGAGTTATTAGAAAAGGTGGAGGCATTGACTTATTGGCGTCATCACTTGCATGGCTCATCCCAACACTTCCTCACACGTACAGATCACCTTGCCTTACAGTAATACCGTGCACCTCTTGTCTTAACTCCGCGGCAAACCCATTTGCATGAGAACCTTGCCCAATTTGTGTTTTCTTATGACTTTACTAAAGTCAAGGGTAATGGTTTGGCGGATGCTTTAAGCCGCAACCTGCTTTAGCTCCTGATCTAAAGGAGGTAGAAGTTAATAACACACAGGTGATGATTCCAGCAAATAAAATTGTGTCTCAACTTCCCTCTCCACGGCCAATGGGCCAGCGCTTGCATCTCTGGAAAATGCGGAGGAATATAGTATGTTCAGAAAGGTAGTCCTTTCTCAGCCACTATCAGCCAAATATACTATGGCACTTGCAAAGAGCGCTTTGAATCAAGAGGATCTATCCAGGGGCAATCACGTGAAGGATGAGATGGTGTGGTTTCAGGGCGCCTATGGGTTCCTGCTAGAACACTTCGCCTGGAAATCACCTGGGACCATCATGATGGAATCAATGTTAGTCATCTGTAAAGCAAAGACCCTGGAGTTAATACGATGTACCTACAATTGGAAGAGCTTACCTGCTCAGGTGAGACGGTATTGTAAGAGTGCCTAATCTGCAACCAAATGAGACCAAATCGTCAACCTTTAGCGGGGTTGCTGGTACCAGTCCAGAAGGCTGAAGGTCCCTGGACTTCCCTATTGGTGGATCTTTTGTGGAATTACCTGTCTCCGATGGTTATGATGCCATCATGTAATGGTGGACCGTTTTACAAAGTTCGCCCACTTTATTCCTTGCAGAACTATAATAACCGCGGCTGAGATGGCTATGCTCTTCGTCACTCATTTGTTTGCGCTCCATGGGGTTCCTCAAGAGATAATCAGGGACTGGGGACCCCAGTCTACCTCCATCTTTTGGGAAGAGTTGTGTAAGATTCTTCAGATTCGCCCCTGCCATTCAACTGCCTACAACCACCAATAAGATGGTCAGACTGAATGAGTAAAATAGTGCTTTGAACAGTTTATGCGGTAATACACTGCCGCTGATCATTCAGATTGCATTTCCCATTTTCCTATATCCCAATTTAGCTACAACAACACTTTGCCTTCTTTAATCAGTTGTTCCCCTTTTTTCGTCAACTATGGTTTTAACCCCGCCTTTAACATGGAGCCCAGTTGTGAATCTAAAGTTAAAGTGGTGGTGGACTTTGCCAAGATTATTAAGAAGGTCCACAAGGTGGTTTCCACAAGTTTGGAGGCGGCAATGCAAGTGTATAAGGAGAATGCTGATGGTAAATGCCGAGTGGGTCCCATGTACAAGGAAGGGGATCTCGTAATGCTTGATGCTTGTAATTTCCCTATCAAGCAGCCATGCAAAAAGCTGGGACCAAAGAGAATAGCCCTTACCGCGTTGTTAGAAAGGTGGGCCATGCCTCATACCAGTTAGATCTTCCTTCTTCGTTTCAGATCTTCTCTGTCTTTCATGAGAGCAAATTGACGTTGTTTGAGGGCCCCCCACCAGAGACTGAGGCCTATCTCATGGATGGGGCGCCATAGTGGGAAGTGGAAGAGATATAGCCTCCCGCCGTGTTAAAAAAGACTTTAGTACCTGGTATCTTGGAAGGGTTTTGACGATGCAGAGAACAGTTGGGTCCCAGCGCATGACTGTGTGCATGCCCAAGATTTTATTGAAGCCTTCCATAAGCGTTTCCCCCGGGCCGCTGGATCTCAACCTGAACCGACCATTGCTGCTATGAAGTTGGCCCCAGCCCACAAGAACTTTTCCCTTGCGCAAGCCCCTGGAGGGGGGGTTGGGCCCCGTCAGGAGGAGAGGGTAATGTCATGGTTGAATAACATGATAGTGGGCATAAACCCCAAGGATAGGGCTGGGCTGCAGGAGGCCCAGAAGGTGAAGCTTCAGGCTCTCCATGACCTTAAGCACACATTAGACCAACACTGGGTACAAGCCAAATATGCCCAGGTTGGTATTGGCGTGGTGCATAATGCCCAGCCTCTTTCGTCAGCCCAGGCATTAAAACGGACAATTTATTCTATTAACAATGATGGTTCAATCTGGTTTATTGAATAACATGGTTTCAAACCCCATTCCATTTACAAAACTATGTGTTTAAGTCAAATCAACTTTAATCAATTACTCAAGTAAAGTCCATTTCAGTGTATTCTACCAATTTGGATGCTAGTGTTTGCCTATTGGTGAATTGGTTTTTAGGACTGCTTTGGCAAACCCTGAATTACCCTGACAAAGTTTATATATGATTTCCTTGACAAACATTCTTTGTTGGTCAACTTTCCACAATAAACTTCCCCGTTATTCCCATTTATATTAAAATGTTATTTTGGACGATCCTGTTCATGGACCTCTTTGAGTAGGTCTTGCACTACGTTAACCATTCCATCATAAATATGATTAGGTTATCCTCTTCGCGCACCATTGGGTCGCTCAGGTTCCCTCCAACCTGGGTGTTACCCAATCTTCTCTTGTGCACCGTGTCACATTTGGTTGGTTATATTCCCCAATGATCGCCTTCTTTCTCTTGAGTTATTATTGCTCCAGAAACTTCTGCTGGGCTCTCGTAACTTTCATACTAACAGCTAGTTCCCTGAAGTTGGCCTTAAGCACCGTGCATTACCACGCTGGGAACAGGAGAGTTATAGACACTCTCCTTACAGTAGCTGCCAGCGCTGAATTAGCTTCCACCCGCTTAGTTAAATGGTCAATGGCTAACTGTGTGTACTTATGGCCTGTAGCCCTGTTTGTAAAGGTCCCACTACTTCAATACTAACGACGAGGAAAGGTCCAAAAGGTTCCCAATAGGATGTTGATATTGAGGGCCAGAATAATCCTGTTTCCGGCAAATAAAACATGCCTCAAAGGCTTCTTGGATGGTGTCTAACATCCTATCCCAATTGTATTGAGTATTCAGCCATTTGTAGGCTTCCTAACGGCACTGTGGTAAATTTGCATTATTTCCTTCCACAATTACTTCCAGTTGAGAAGAGGGAAGGTATAGGGGATCCTTTTAACATTGATAAGTTTATAAAGCAATCCCTATTGAATTTGAGTATTTTCAAGCTTTATACATAGCACGTCCTGTATTTCTTTAGTCTCAAATGCCCATCGTTCCAGACTGCTAATATGATCATAAATTCAATTCTCTTCAGGACTAAGCACAGTCAAGACATGCATCCTGGATAGACCATCTGCATTTTGATGGATAGTTCCAAAATGGTTTTCAATAGAGAATTCATAGTATTCTAAGCGAAGGGCCCAGCATGGCAACCGTCCATTGGGGTCCTTCATTTGTTGAAGCTACCATAATATGCCATGATAGATGACCACTTTGAAATGAGTTCCATACAAGTAAGGAAAAAATTGTTTAATAAATAACAGGACAGCTAGGATCACCCTCTTGGTTAAGCTATAATATCTCTCTGCCTTACTTGAAGTCTTACTGTAGTAGGTGACAGGATGATCTACCTTATTGTCATCATGTTTAGCGAGGATTTCTCCAATTTTAACATCACCGGTGTTAGTAAACAATATAAAAGATTGATTAACTAAGCTTGGATTAGAATTGGCTGAGTATACAAGGCGTCCTATGAGAAATTTTAAAGCTTGTTCTTGCTCAAGTTTCCATTCAAACGGTACTCCTTTTTGTAAAAGGTAAGTTTAGGGTTCTGATAACTTACCGAATTTAGGGATAAACTGTCAGTAGTACTCAACCATATCTAAAGTTACTTGTATATCTCTTAGGCTAGCAAGCAGTCACATCTTCTTAATTTCTTCAACCTTGTTAAGAAGAGGTTGATTTCCTTTCTTTGATACACAATGCCCTAATAAACTCCATTTCGTTTTATAAAAATGAACTCTTTGATGTTTTAAACTTTAGTGAGGCTTTCTAGAGTCAATTGTATACTTCTCAAAGGTGACCCATATAAGATGTAAACGTCTTTGAGAATACAGTTGTATCGCCAGATTAAACCAAAATTCAGGAAAGTTTGAGATCAATTAAAATACAATCCATGCTCGTTGGAAAGTAGCCAGGGCTAACACAATCCCTGCAGTATTCTGGTGTCCTTGAACAATCTTTCATTGGCATTTAGGGACATTTAGGTCGGTCTTTGGGTGACAATTCTATTTGCCATTAACCACTTGCTAGACTCATGACTGAAAAGTATTGTGCGCCATCAAGTAACCAAAGAGAGTCATAAATTTAAATAAGGAGATAACTATCCTTATTAGTTACAGCATTAAGGCGCTAGTAGTTCATCACCTCTCTATGGCCACCATCTTTTTTCAGATAATAAAAAGGGGATGCCCAGGGACTACAGGATGGGACCAATAACATAGAATAAAATAGTTGTTTAAGCTCAACCAACATCTGAGCTTCTTCAACCTTATTCATTTGATATGGTCAGTTGCTTAAGGGTGCCGCATCTCCAGTCTCTACTTGATTGTACTACACCATACATCTTAACTAAATTGTATGTAGGAGTTGAAAAAAGTTCAGAACATTCTTCTAATAATTTGTCTACTTATTTACGCAGATCAGTAGTTAGTCATTGACCAATAAAAGTCTAGTATGATCAATAGTATTGGGCTACTCAAGACCCATATCTCTTAGATTCCAAAAACTTTGGACATCTTATACTTTGTCAACACCAATGGGCGAATGAATGTAATTGGGTTAATCATTTCAACATTTATTGGGGAATCCATTAAATTTTTTTATTTAACCAAGGCAAGCTGACCAGGGGACGGACATTACCAATGATCAAACGAGCTAAAACTTAAATTTAAAATAAAATAAAGTTAAAACGAGACAGATGGATCTACTCAAACTGATGCAAAATTTAAACAAAGCACACCACCCAAGTCAGAAGTGGAAACCGCTATCCATCCATGGTGTGGTGGGTGAAGGGGGATTGGGAGGCTCTTCTTCCTCATCTGTTGTGAACATGTAGCCGCACAGAGCTGATAGCAATGGTGTGGGCACATCATGTAGATGAGTGTTGAGATAACAAAGGGGTGCTTGCAATTAAATGTGCGCGATGAGAAGGGTGGAAATATAGTCTGCAAGTGCTTTTTCCGCCTCAAGGCGTACTTTAGGTAGGGTGGCGAAGGTTGCAAGGTTGTTGCGGGTAATGCAGGGCTTTGGGCTATACTTTGTGACTTCCACAACTTTTTTAAAATGTTGAATTTGCCACCTAATAGTATTGGAGATGTAATTTTTTCTGTTTTGGAAGCATGGTTCTAAGTAAGATAGGAGGTGGTAGGATTGTAGCCAGTACTGCAACTGATTTTACAACAGCTTTATGGGTTAGGAGACATTTGGTGGAGGCAATTGCCTCCTCATTTAGTTGGTGGTCACTTTTTAATGGGGTGACA
>JAKSZP010005839.1:0-55201 GCA_022478985.1 Massospora cicadina | reverse complement strand
ACTTGGTAGGGTTGATAATACTAGCCCATCTTTAACCCTCAAAGTTTAGGTAAATCTTGGATGTCAAAAAAGAATGGCAGATAAGCTAGGTTGCAAACCCTGAAGTAACCTTATATCTTTATTTAAAGTATTAAAAAGGCAAGCGATGTGATCCCCAGCATTTCTATGACATCAATTGTGAGACAATAAAAAGACAGAGCAACTGAAGAGGGCCAATGCCCCAGAAGCTCAAGGTCTTGTTTTTGAGACAAAGCATTGTCATGAATGACATCAGGTAAGGCATGGACCTAAGCGGCCCAGATGATGCAAAATTCTGAACTGAGGTTTGGAATGGCATGGGATTTACCTTTAAAGGTCACTCTTTGGGAAGCCTTCTTCTGAACATACAAGAAGCTCTTTTGAGCCTAAAGTATAGCTCAGAGCAGGCAAAATCCTGGTTCTGAGCTGACCTCAGTCAGAAATCTCCCAGGCGGTTTGACTCAAAATTTGGAATCCAAACTCTGAGTCAAAATGGACAAACAGTTTGAACTGTTTTGTCCCACAGGGTAACATGGTATGCACCCAGAAAGATACCTAATTTCTATTACCCAATTAAAGTTAGCTAAGGATGATGATACAAGGAGTTGAGATGGATCCAAACTGAGTGTGTAATGGTGCAGGCTCAACTAAATAAAGTGGCACTTCTAGTTTAGCCCTTCTATCATTATTTAAGCCCATACTAAGTTAAAGGGTAGTTTGAGATCTCACATCTCAGCACTAAGCCCAACCTCAACTAAGGGACCCCAAAGCTGGTTCAGATGGGATCCATAGAACAAATTATGAGTAAAATGTAACGTTTGGGAGCTTTGATTTAATAGCAAGACTCTAATTGTTAAATTATCAGATTATATAGGTAAAAAGTATCTCTTGAGTTATAAGGGCAATAGTAATACTAATACTATACTCCAAATAACTTTGAAACTATAAATCAGTTTCAGAATGTGCTCCTCAATTTGGGACACTTGGTAATCACTATATTATGTGGCTAGGGGCTAAACAAACTATCTGATATCAAGTATAAGTAGTTTTTTTTATAGAGTAATAGTTTCAATTAGGTTTTATTTGCTTGGAGCTATGTAAAATGGCTATTCATAGGATGGGGTAACCTTACTATTAAACTGGAATTTAACGCTCCTGAGCTATGATTGGATAAATAAGTAAGCCCAAGGAATTTCTCTAGTTTAATAAATTATTGATTATAAAGTTCTCCTTTATGAAGCAATTAAGAATACTAAGGGTAACATCGATGAATCCCCCCCCCTTGGGTTGGGACCATCTAGTACTAAAAAAAAAAAAAAAAATACTAAGGGTGAATTTATGCTCCTTAGAACCCCAAATTAAAAAGTCTATTGTCCATTTACTCACATTAAAGGGTTTTTTAATGAGAATTAACTATTTAATTATAAAAGTTTATATTCTAGTCAACTTTTCTTTCTCGTTGTAATCACTATTGTAACCTATTCAATTCAAGACTGAATCTAGTTTTATAATCTCACAGAGGAGATTAGTCTGCGCCCATGTCAGGGAGCAGTTGGGCAAGCAAGGTAAGAGGAGCAGGTGGAAGGCCCACGGCCTCAAACGTTCAAAAACGCCCCAGAGAATCCGGCGGAATTGACAAAAATACTAAAAAACTGGTGGTCATTATTTCCCCGGAGATACTCACATGGCAAGCACGATGCAACCAGTACATCAACACGCCACACTCCCAGCCACTTTCATTGGTGGAATTTGGATTCCGCATGTTTCTGGACATCCAAAAAACAGCCTTATGGGAAAAATTTTGTGAAGATGTACACACAATTTTCCTGACCGCGGTGTACGTTGCACCTCACTCCATGTCACGTGGTTGGCTGGACTTAGGTTTTGAAAGCAAAATGGCAGCAGACAAGGATGCAGCGGTGCGTATAGTGGTTGACCTCCCCAAAGGGCAATGGGTTGTCAAAACTAAACACACTAGATGGACAAAATCAAACCAAATTTTTCTTACAATCAACTTTTTGCCTACTACGGTAATATGTGACAATTTGGAACAAAACCTGAAAGATGGTCTCGCTGTATATGGCGAAATACAATATTTTGAAATGCAACGCTTCACACTGATGACACACCTGTGCACCGGCAAAGCCATCGCAGTTCTGACCTCAACTGAGGAGATTGTGAAGGACCTAACCCAAATCCCGCACTCCACTTTTATTGATATCGCAGGGCATACCACCCACCCATTCTGGGTGACCGTGGACAGCGCGCCCCCCATTTGCACCCACTGTGATGCGTTTGGCCATAAGGCATATGCATGCCCCATCAAGGAGGGCGTCACATTATAAGAACACCCCTCAGCAGCCATGGCCAGTGGAGAGGCACACTACGAACCAACTGCAAGAGCCAAGGAGGCCTTCCCATGGGGAGCACAAGGCTGCTACCTACTGGTAAAGCCTATCTCCCCACAAGAGCAGAAGAAGGCCAAGCAGGCCCATAGGGCCACGGCCAAGGAAGCAGCCAAGGCCACCACCATCCCACACTCACAACGCCAGGAGGACATGGAGACCTTTGCGGCGGAAGCAACTTGGGAATCCATCATCCAATCATATTGGGAAGCTCATGCTGAGCGGGCCACTCAATCTGAGGATCTGATGGCAGATTTGATCTCATCCAATCGTTGCACCCAAGCTCCAGTTGAAACTGACTTGGGACCCATCCCAACTGAAAAAAAAATTTTGAACCGCTCAACAGTGCACCAAACTCACCCGCACCACAAAAAATTCGTCTGACGTCAGGAAAACAAAAAGTGAAGGCTAAAGCCAATGTGACCCTTTCCACAAAAATCAACAAAAACTCCAATAGCGTTGCTGCTAACACCCGCGCTGCTGTGAAGGCCCACGGGAATCTAGAA
This sequence comes from Massospora cicadina, assembly GCA_022478985.1. Taxonomy (NCBI): domain Eukaryota; kingdom Fungi; phylum Entomophthoromycota; class Entomophthoromycetes; order Entomophthorales; family Entomophthoraceae; genus Massospora; species Massospora cicadina. Next base: position 52,272 of record JAKSZP010005839.1, on the reverse strand, counting down.
GAGGATGGTGGGCTCAGGTGCCCACCCCCTCACACCTAAGGTGCGATGGGGGAAACCTTCACTCTAGGGACGTTGAATATCGCTGGACTTAAGGCCTCCCCATCCTGGGCTAGGAAACTGAGTTTTTTACAACACAATTTACCCATGGATATCCTGGCCATCCAGGAGTCCCATTGTCCACGAGGTTCCAAGGAAGCTTGGAAAACAATGCTCCTCCCATACCTATCCTTTTGGTCAATGCACTGTGGGGTGCTAATTCAGAAAAATAATTTTTTCAAATTTTTATCCTCAGAAACATTCCTAAATGGCCGAGTGCTTGTTGTCACCTTCTCGTGGGCTGATGTAGCACATGCAATCATCAACATCTATGCCCCAAATGGTGCACGCGAGCGTCAGGAATTTTTCTCATCAGTCAAATCCCTCCCGCTACCCCCAGACTCCTTCATAGTCGGTGACATGAACTGTTGGCTAAACACACCAACGGACCAGTGGCCTTCCTCACCCCACGCCCCCCAGGGTCATGTAGAACTATGCGTTCTAAAGGCCACCCTTGGGTTAATAGATGCACTGCCGTGGCATGCCCCGCTGCTTGAAAACATGACGCGGCCCCACATCCACAACGGCCAATTATGGTCCATGACCCGCATTGACCTTATTCTAACGCCGGCGAAATTCCAATCCCACATCTCCCACTTCAAGACAACAAAATTGGAATTCTCCGACCATTGACTGGTCTCGCTAACCTACCACCTACCTGTCACAGCTGCTAAGGCCCCACATTGGTACAAAATCTGCCCCCCTGAGCTCAGGTCGCCAGGATTTTCCACGTGGGTAGAAGAGGCAACTATGGCAAAAAAGTTTGTTGCACCATTTTGCATGGACCCCATTTCCACATGGGCAACTTTCAAAGATGACACCATCCACCACTCTCGCCATCTCTCCTCCAGACGCTCATGAGCCACATCAGTGGTTATCTCGCGTGCTCTGGCAGAATTGGCACACTTGGAGTCCAACATCTCAGTTACAGGATACAGCCCTGCATGGGGCTGGAAGTGGGCGGAGGCAGCTGCCCACCTCAACGCACTCAAAAGGCAACACAAACATCGGGTTTGTGTTCAATACAGGGCCACACACATCACAGAAGGTGACAAGTGCACCGCACATTTCTTTAAAAAAAATTTTGCCCCACGCCAGAGCGTGGCCTGCACACAGGTGCAAAGATCAGATAATTCCATTGCAGATACACTGGCTGAAGTGGCAATCAAAACGCAACAGTATTACTCTGAGTTGTACCACTCTGACCCAATTCAGCTGGCCGAAGTGGCAGAATTTCTTGACTGAGCCCACATCTGCACCATTTTCTGATACCCGGAAATAATGAATTTAATTACTCCAAACAAATTATGGACAGCCATTCGCGGTGTGCCAAACCGAAAATGCCCAGGCACAGATGGGGTTCCATATGAGTTCTACAAAAAATATTTCAAATATATATCCCCATTGCTGCTCGCCTCACTTAACCAAAGCCTGATGGAAACGCGCCTCCTACCAGGAGGACATGAGGCCTTCACTGTCACACTCTTCAAGAAAGGGGATAAGCAAGACTTAGCCAACTGGCGCCCCATTTCTCTAACAAACACAGACACCAAAATTTTAACAAAATCATGGATAACCGTTTAGGGACCGTAGCATCTGCCACCATCTCCCCAGAACAATTCAGTTTCATCCCCAGAAGGTCGATTTGGGATAACGTGCACTCTGTGGCTAATGTATATCAGTCCACAGCCTCTGGGGCACTTGTATTCTTGGACCAACAAAAGGCCTATGATAGAGTACACTGGGTTTACCTCAGGGCCTGCCTCCATCAATTCCGCCTACCCCCTCGCTTCATCAAAAGGGTAATGCTGCTCACAGAATCTGCAACAATGGCAGTGTGTGGCCCTGGCTTCCTAACAGAAGTAGTCCGCCCTCAAAGGGGCTTACGACAAGGAAACCCCCTCAGCCCACTCTTATACAACTTCAGCCTTGACCCACTACTGCGAAATGTGAATGCCCAACTCACTGGGGTCCACATGCCAGGCCAAGCCCCAGTCAAGATAATGGCGGTCGCAGATGATTGTGTGGTTGGGGTGTCTAATAATCAAGATGCACGCGCGCTTGAAGCTCTCATCCAGGAGTATTCTAAGGTAAGCAACGTGGCACTGAATGCTTCCAAAACTTAAATCATCCTCCTTGGTCGGTTTCAGAACTGCTGGACCCCAGCAATTAGTTCCCAACCCGGCCTATCTGCTTGCCCATGTCCTCGCCCTACTAATTCAAAACACACCGCCCCACTGGTGCTCCCTCTCATGCCACGTCCTACCATAGGACCAGTACGCCATCTGGGCGTGTGGATGGAGGCAGGTGGATACGCATCAGCAGTAATGGAGTGCCATATTCTGGATAACGTGATGAAGCGAATTGCCTCTCTCAGAGCCCACCCTACTTCCCTTACTGGCAGTATTGTTTTAGCCAACTCCATGCTCCTCTCCAAAGTCTGGTTTGGAGCCCATGCCATCCCCTTCTCCCCAAGCTTCTACAAATCCTTGTACGCCTTGTTGCAAGGATGGATTTGGTCGGGCTGCCTTCCACCAGTGCAGCTAGAGGTCATGTTTGGCCCTCAACATCATGGTGGCATGGGCCTGCTTGACTTCAAAGCCCATGCCGCCAAAATCCTGGGCACCTGGATTGTGGCTGTCACCACCCCTACACTCCCCTCTCAACACTGGTCCCGTGCAGCCCGCTCCAACTTCTCCCGCGCCTTGGGCCTCAACAATCCAGGAAACCCCCACTCACTGATGAAATACCTCGCTTCACACACATCGGCCACAGGTCCTCAAGGGAAAAAAACCCACTACAAACGAATCCTACTCTTTATGTGGAGCGCTGAGTGGAGAATTCATACTAGCGGACATACAACCCAAAGAGGCCGCCCCTCTCCTCAGTTCACACAAGAGGTACAGGGGCTACCCATCCATGATGGCGTGATCCCCATTTGACCCCATGTCCTATCCAGGGTGGACTACTTGGACATGATGGACATCCCTTACTCCATTGAGACCCAAAAAAATATCTGGAAATATGTACACCAACCTCTGTTGCAACCTCAAGTCCGCTTTTATGTGTGGCGCTGCCTGAGGCGGGTGTATCATACATCTGAGCGCTCTAACGCTTTACACTCATCCTGTGTCGTGTGTGGCCAGTATGGAACGCTGTTTCACCGCCTGGAGAAGTACCCTACCTCTAAAGTGATATGGCGCGAAGTTCAACGTCTTCTGGGCCAGGATCAAATGCATCCCTTCAGTCTGTCAAGAGATATGTTCGCTCTATCAATGGCCTCCCCCTTCTGCCCTCCCTTCATGCTTTGGTGGTTGCAATCGCCATGTGGACCATCCACACGATTGTCTTAGATGCCATCGCAGGCTCCACCCCCACCCTCCCAGAAGCGGTCCACAGATTCTGGTCCCATTTGGTGAACCACTTTCAAGCGTGGATGTTTGGATACCTCCCACCGCGTCGCCAACAGCTGGTCTCCTCCTGGTTCCCAGTCTGGTTCATCAAATCACCCCTTCCTCCACACGTGCTCAATTGTGGCTATGGCCCCTTCACACGTTTCCTCCCCCTCCCCATAAGTGGCGTTCCCGCTGGCAACAAGAGATAGCATCGCTTCTCTGGGGTGCCTCACCTGGTACTGAGTTTTGTCTCGTCTGAGTCATATTTGGAAGTGTCCGTCCCATGGTCAGCCTTCCCACAATAAATTTAAATTTAAATAAAATTTTATATTCTATAAGTCCATCATAAACAATTAGTAGCACAGTCTATCCTATTGATGTTGATAACTGAGGACATTTTGAAAATTTAAAGTAATGTTTACTTCTCATCTCTTTCTGCTAAGCATCACTTTTCGAAAATCAATTCAGCCTGAAATTTAGCTCCATTAAAGAGATTTACGAAAACTATTAGCAAATATGGCGGGAAACCCCGCAAAAGAACCCGCAGGCTATGCCAAACGAGCCAGCACCACCTCAAACGAAGCAACCCTCAGTTACCCACCTCAGGGTCAACCAGAATCACCCGCTCTCAAGCAGCAGCCATGAAAGCAGGCACCACCCCCCAACCTGGAGCTACTCCAACTAGCGCCAGTTCACCTGATCGCACTTCTGCAACCTGCACGCCTAACAGCTCTTTGTGCGCTGCCTCCCACCAAACCGCTGGGCCTCCTCCAACCAAGGAGGCCATCACCCACGCTGTTTGAATGGCGTCTGCTCAGTTGAATGCAACTCAGCCCATCCAGGCATTCACCTCCCCCATTGTGTCAGCTAATTCAGCCCCATCTATTATTGCTGACGCCATGTTTCTGGATCCCTCCATGAGGGGCGATACCCAGCTACCTGGCCCCCAAATCCTCAGATGTAAGGTTGGATTAGCCGCACATTCTGGTTCACTAAGCACCAAATTGGGACAATCTACTCTTCCCAATGAGGATTCAAATGGTTCAGATTTTGTAACTTCACACCAGTTCCAATCTCACCCGTCCCATTTAAACCACGTAATTGGCACTTTATCTCAATATGCTGAAAACGACCAATTCACCAATCAGCCAATGAGTTTTGCCCACGAAATTACAGCAAATACTCGGGCTGAATTTACCCAAATAGAATGGGATGGTGATGAAACATCTCCCTCCTCCCAATTGGCTGGAGTTAATTCCAATCTGGATGGGACTCCCCAATTTAGCGAGGCCCAACAATCACCTGGCCCCCAAACCCTCGGATGTAAGGTTGGATTAGCCGCACATTCTGGTTCACTAAGCACCAAATTGGGATAATCTACTCTTCCCAATGGGGATTTAAATGGTTCAGATTTTGGAACTTCACACCAGTTCCAATCTCACCCGTCCCATTTAAACCCCATAATTGGCACTTCTCAAGTCGGTACTTTATCTCCATATGCTGAAAACGACTAATTCACCAATCAGCCAGTGAGTTTTGCCCACGAAATCACAGCAAATACTCGGGCTGAATTTACCCAAATAGATTGGGATAGTGATGAAACATCTCCCTCCTCCCAACTGGCTGGAGTTAATTCCAATCTGGATGGCCTCCCCAATTTAGCGAGGCCCAACAAACCGCCCCTCAATTTAATATGATGCCAGCAACTGCTGTAACATTCCAGCAACAAGGGAACTCCGCAAACTTGTCCAAACCACCAGCTCACACTCAACCCGCAATTGCAGCCCAAAGCAAACACAAACGTACCAAAGGAGCCACTGGGGTGTGGCAAAAACCTCTGGCACCAACGCTACCCAAAGCTGATCCCCGTGAAGTGGTGTTTATTGCTGATGTTAAGAAGAAATGGGCCGAAACTAGAGCGCAAAAAGCTCTACCTTGCTCAACCCTCTCCCACGCAATTCGCCTTTATTATGGGCATAACCCTGTTGAATTCTATACAGAGGATTACTTCTCATACTTTGAAGCGATTGCGGAGACATTCCCAATTAACACCACCATACATGAATCAGTGGAGGGCCACTACATCGATGTGGGCTTCACTGAAGCTGCCCTTGCTGACCATGCTGCCACTCTCCAGGTCATTATTCCACGCGGATCTCTTTGCATCTCCCGCACATGCTCTCACCTGGAGAAAATTTCATGGGTTACTTTTTCCAACCTACCAACGACTGTTGATCCTGAGTCTCTTAAACTGGCACTCCATCGTGGTTTAATGGAGTTTGGGTCTGTTCTTTCAGTGGACTTTAGCGTCCCCTCTTACTATGCTCCCACTCAAAGAGCTCGCACTGCTAGGGCGTCGTTCATCCCCTCCCCCACTGTATCCCGCAACATTGAGGTTATTCCTCGTGTGGCGGTAGTTGGGGAATGCCCTGAGATCTTTTTTGTCGACCCTGATCAGGCGCGCCCCCGGTGTTCATGGTGTAACGCCCTTGGACACCTCTATAGTGGCTGCACAGCTCGAAAACAAGCCCTCTTAGCCACCACCCAGGGGCCTAAACCAGGCCAAAAACGATCCCACGTGGCTGCAGCAGCAATTCCACAACCCACACAATGGGTTCCCTTTCAAGACCTGTCCCCTGAGGCCTTACGCCTAGCAGTTGAAACAGCTAACCCCACTATTGGTATGGGATACCTTCGCGCTCATGCCCCCTTCCAATGGGCACCCCCTCCAATCTCCCAGAGTCAACTCCCTCTCTCACCAAGCGCAAGGCATCTCCCACAGGGTGCCCCTCGTCAGCCACCCCCACTCAGGGCTCCGCGGCACCCCCACCAACCTCCACCAGTGATTTATCGCATCAACCCTCAGCTCCCAATGGAGATATGCCCACCAGCATGGACTGGCAACCCGCGGCCTGCGGTAGAAGTGCCACCTCAAAGAGTCCTACCCCAACCCCACAGTCCATTTCGCGCGGATCCTTTGCAGTGTTGGAGGAAGTGAATATGGACTCAGACTCATCAAATGGGGACACCGCGGAGGTCACCATTGAGCACCCTCAGGTCCTTCCCCTGCAACGGAGCGGGGCAGCATCCTAGGCTGGCTTACTGGGTCCTCCGCCCCCCACCCTCTCCTTCCCCTCAGAACCCTCGACGCTCCTCACGGATTGCAGCTAATAGTCAAGCTAAAGGACTCAAAACTAGCCGCCTCACAGCAGCAGGTTTAAGCGCTGGCAACCCCCCAGGACATGGAGGGGAACAGCTATGAGTCCTCATGGCAGCACCCTGGCCCTGCAATCCATCAACGCAAATGGGTTGCGGGACTTTAAGCGGAGAGCCCGCCTCCTCCGAGACTTCAGGTCAGCACAAATTGACATCGCTGCTGTCCAGGAGCCCCATATCCTCCCCCACGAACAATCTGCATGGAATGAACAGTTTGGAGGCAAATCCTTCTGGACAAACCATGCCGCCCTTATTGTTTTGAATCCCCGGGTTAAAACCAATTCTTTTTCACAATATCTAGGTAGCCGCCTCATACTGGCCAAACTCACCACTCCTGACTTCTCCTTCTTCGCTGCAAGCATCTACCTTCCTAATGCAGGTCAGGAGCAAAATCGGCTCTTGGAAGAGCTCCTCCAACTCAATCACCCACGGAATACAGTCCTCTTAGGAGATTTCAACACAACCATAAGTCGCGTCCGTGACCCTTACCCCCTGCAGCAAAGGAACTCCCTGGATCAAGTCGCCTCCAGGATTTCCTTCGCCTGAGTGGCTTTATAGATGCGCTTCCACCCTCCGCGTCTGGCCTAGGTTGCATGACTAGGATCCAGTATTATGGAGGAGCTTTCCAGTCAGCGTCACGCATAGATATGGCACTGATTGGCCCCCTGCTAATTGGCCGCGTCTCCTCTCCCATCTCTCGCGACAACCATCTGAGTGATCACAGGTCACTCACCGTTGTCCTCACCACCACACTTAGACCGTCGCGTAGGTTCTGGACTAGGGGTTGCCCCAGCTCTTCTCAACAACCCCTTCACTAAGGAGAAGCTGTCTATGACCATCCGGGAGACTCTCACCTCCCTCCACCCCACCTGCTTGACCACAAGGCTAGATGGGCGGTGACCAAGGAGGGCATCACCCGCGTTGCTTACAACTGTGCCAAAGCTTAGATGACTGCAGCTCGCGCCAGAGTCAAAAGGGCGGAAGCCAGAATAAGACATCTAGAGAGAAACTGCCATCCTTCGCCCTCTCCCAGATGGTTGGAAGACTGGGAAGCGGCGCAGGAAGCACTCCGCTTGGAGCTCACACTGCAGTAAGAACGGGCAGCAAACTTTACAACATCTCGTTACTATGCTCAATGGGAACGCCCCACCCGCTTCTTCTTTCAGAAACAGAAAGCCCGGTCAACAGCGCAGGATATTACTGCATTGAAGATTGGCACTACAACCACTTCAGATAAGGAGGAAATCACGCAGGAACTACACCGCTTCTACTCCAGCCTCTTCCATGCCACCCAGGTGGACCCATCGGACATCCAAGACTTCCTGTGGTGGGCTCCAGAGCCGCCCATTGACCCACGGGCTGATGAGGCTCTACTGGCGCCTATTTCCATCCAGGAGGTGATGGAAACCCTTCTGAAATCCCCACGGCTTAAATCCCCAGGCCCAGACGGAATACCCTTTGAGGTGTACCTTCTGGAACCTGCAGTGATAGCCAGAACCCTCCGCGACCTCTTCGCTGCACTCTTGGTGAATGGCGAGGTCCTCCCCGACTCCAGAGGCTCAATCACGACCCTCATTCACAAGAAGTCAGACCGTGAGAACCTGGCGAACTGGCGCCCCATAGCGTTGATCAACACAGACCACAAGCTCTTCACGAAGCTTCTGGCCAACCGCATCACCAAATGGGTGTCACCTCGCCTCTCCCCATCCCAGCATAGTTTTATTCCGGGGAGGTCGTTATGGGACAACTATAATGACCTTCACGTGACTTTGACTGCTAACTCTCGTAAGGTGAATGGTATTGTGGCTCTCCTGGATATGGAGAAAGCATATGATCGGGTAGCCTGGAAGTATATTGATGCTTCCCTGGCCCGCTTCCATCTCCCACCCGCAGCTAGGCGCTGGATATCAGCGCTCTATGACCAGCTCCACACCAGAGTCCTGGCGCCAATGGGTTTTACAGTGGCAGTACCAGTTGGACAAGGTCTCCGGCAAGGGGACCCCCTGAGCCCTATCCTTTTTAACATCACCCTTGACCCCCTCTTGGCCTCCTTACAGGACAAGCTAACAGGGATTCTGGTCCCAGGTAAAGCCCCCACACGCACCATGGCATTTGCAGATGACACTGCCATTGCATTTGGCTGCCCTGGGGATGTTTCCCTCGCTGCTGTGACCATTGAGAGGTATACCAAGGCGTCCAACGCCATGGTCAACACCTCCAAGACAACAGTTGTACAGGTCGGCTCCCCCACCTTCCCCCCACCATTTGGTATTGAACCTGAGCGCGGTACCTTCCGTCACCTGGGAGTTCTCACCAACCAACAAGGAGTTGCGCTAAAAGACAATGAGGACTTGCTCCTTGCAGCAGTTAACTCCAGGATTGCCAACTGGAACTGGTGGCACATCACCCCCAGGGTCGAGCTCTGATGACCAATGTGTTCCTCCTCTCCAAAGTCTGGTTCCTAGCGCACGTCTGCCCATTCACAGATGCCTTTTATACGCGGCTCAATGTACTCCTCCGCTGTTGGATCTGGGGCTCAAACCATCCACCAATGGCCCTCTCAACCATTGCCCAACCCTGCAATGAAGGGGGCCTAGGGCTTCTGGACACGCGATCCCACGCCACCACAATCTTCCTGAAGTTCCTATGGCCGATTGTCTGCTGGGACGCGACCCCCATGCCCCAATGGGCGCCCGCCCTCCGCCAGTCAGTGTCAGCAGCTCTGGGTCTTCCTAGAGCATCTCTGACCTCATTAGGGGAGTGGCTCACAAACCACCCAGGCCATCGCCTAAAACCATCCTCATCCCCCTACTGGAACCAGGCTCTCCTTGCCCTGAAATGAGTAGGCGCGCGGATCCACCATGCCTTCCCATATAGAAGGGAAGGCTCTGGCCTCAGCCCCCATCGCCATGCAATTGTGCACAATGGTCAAGTTGTCACAACTCGCCTCAACCCCCAAGATCGTCCTCCCATCCGCCCAAGACTCCTTGAGCTCCTCCCTCCCTCCGTGAGATTTGACCTTAAGGAATTGTGGAAGGACGTCTATCACCCCCATCCTGTCAGCAAAGGTGTCCAACACCTTATGGAGGGTGCTCCACTGTTCATACAGGACAGGGGACCGGACTGCCCTACCTTCCAGCACCAAAGCTGCCCTCGCTGTGTGGAGCCTATTGACTCCCACCTCCATCGTTTTTTCACCTGTCCAGGTGTCGCTGCATTTTGGCCAAAGGCCCGCGCGCTCCTCCATGCTCAGCCCTGGTCTGGACACCTTGTGCAAGACCTCATGTTTGAGCAGACATTGCCTGGTTGCCACCGACCCCTCCATGTCCTCGCCTATGCCACAGCCATCTGGACCATCCATAACTCCTTCCTTCGTGCTGCCTTTGACCAGCAGGTGTGGACCCTTCCACACATGATCACCCACTTTCAGGTACACTTTGAGATGGCCCTGAAGGTCTGCACTATGTCGCCAACCCTCCCCCGCTCAGTTGTCACTGCAGAATGGCTCTGGCGCACAAACCCCCTCCCTTTCTCGATGCCTCCTCCTTCCCCTTCCCTCACCTCAGGCTCTTAGGAGCCCAGGCGTAATTCAATAAAGATCAATGAATCCCCCCCTTGGGTTGGGACCATCTAGTACTAAAAAAAGTAATGTTTACTCATCATAGATTTCTTTTAGATATCTCAGAAGGATTTTGCAGTTGCAAGGTGCCTGGACTCCACAAGGTTGTTGCTTAAGCCAGGATCAGAAGGTAAAGAGCATCTGGTCATAATCTTTATTAAAAAGTCAAGTTTATCTTCATCTTCACTCCAATCCTGGTCATAAAGTATCAGTGTGTGAGACCAAGCATCAGCCTTTAGCTGCCTGCCCCAAATATTTTTCCATGCTAATGTATGGTATAAAATTTAAGAGATTTCTTGGTATTATATTTGAGAGAAACAGCAATGTTGGTAGCTTGAACGTACAGTAGGTAATACTTGTACCCTACCATGCTAATACCCTTGTTTAAAATTATCTAGATCAATCACTAGCAGAAATGTTATTTATACTCTTCGCACTTAATAAGAACTACTAACTTATTGTTTGAAAAGTTAAGTCTAAGTTGGTACTAGGTAAAATCTACATATAATTATTAAAACTTGTGCATAAACTATTAGATTTTACTATACTTTCCTATAGGCCTAATTGCTTATTGAATCAAGCCAAGCGGTCTTACAATAAGTTCAAACTCCAATTATGACTTTAAAATAACCCAAGCTGACTCATCTTAAACCGCACCTTCAAAAAGCAATTACAATTTCTTAACTACCATAAGTTAAAGATTATGGTATATCTGTTAACTAATCCCTCTGATCTAGCTTCCACTTTAGCTTTATCCAGATAGGGTCAGACTTATACTGATTTGGAGGCTTGCTTATCACTTTTTTGGTAGTGTCAGTCCTTAGATCCAACTATCTCGTTAAAAAATGATCAGTTTCGATTTAGACGTGTTCATATTGTTATTTTAATGGCAATAAAAGTTGTCTGGTCTAAATTTTAAACTAGGTTCAGATAGTAACAGTTTGAAATGGATAATAAAATAGGGACGGTAAGTCATAGTTTTTTACTAGGTAATAATTCTGGGTTGGGGCCATCCAATATCTAAAAAGATGGTTTGCTTGGGGGTCAAACTAATTATCGCAATTCATCATGTCTATGATGATTGCTAGCTGGGGGTTCCATCACTTTCTTTGATAGGAAGTTGATCCTTTTGGGGCAACTATGCCCCTCCCAGCGGTCAGTGAGCGCAAATTTATCGTTTGCCATCCCGAGGAAATAAAGGCGGATTTCGTACAATTCGTTCTCTTTGCAACGGAATGAGACACTGCCCTTCCATTCCGATAAGGCGTTGATGAATTGGCTTATATGATAATTCCCACCTGGGATAATGCCAACTTTTGATAGTGCACTTCTAATATCATACTCATGGTACAGGCGTAAGGTCAACATGAAGTAGCGGAATGCATCGTTTGGGAACCCATCTCCATAGCAGATGGTCTGAACCGTTGAAAGGCAAGTCCCGTGCTTGTTCCATTCATTACTCCAAAGCTTCCCGCTTGAATCGGGCCAGTAAGTTTGCATTGAGGTGTACAAATCAGGGTCCTTCTTTATTAGGGGGATTATAGTGTTATATCGGTTTCCCACACACCCCAAGTCGGGAGTTTTCCCGTTGTGGCAGCTACCTGGCCATAATCCATGGATGTTAAACGCATCGATGGGTTCGTCAACATTCCATCGCTGCGCTAGTATTATTTTACCCAGATCAGGAACACAACAGGAGTCGTATCTCTCAAACTCACAAGATTTCGCATTAACTGGGCACCTATCCTTTTTTAGAGGAACAAACTCGGGTGCGTATACGTTAAGCATGCTTTGGGTAAGTTGCTCTATTGAGATGGCGCTCGACATCGACATTTTAATAAAAACCACTTAAACTAAACCTTAAACTCCTTGGTTCTCGACCTACCTTTTTATAATTTAAGGTTCATTTCTATAAATTGCCACTATCGTGAACCCACTGGATTCGGTGTATTTCAGTCCCAACGTTTCACTTTTTATCAATTTTATCTTAGAACCTCGCATAATGTTTGTTCTATTATCATTTTTAAATATAAATCTAGTTTAAAAAAGCTTTATTCAAGTCACTGATAGATAAGGGCTTCATCTGTTATGGATTTTTCGATATATTAATCCATTATGAGATTATTAGGATCTAGGTATCTAGGGAATTGGATCAGATTATGGTATGTGATTAATATTTTATTCATTTTATGGTTCAACTTAAAATCCAAGTATATTTGAAGCGGTGCTTGCACTCCTAGCCATACTTGATTTGAGGAAATTCCAACTCCACGACGCCACATCCGATGACTGAGGATCCTATTCATAGCTATTTCTAAAGGATGCTGTGGCGTATGAGATTTAAATATTTTATTTGTAGCACCTCTAACCTCGATTTAGGCCATTTGCACCAATCTCCAATTTCTATAGCAATGGTAATCTACCTTAACTATGGTATCATACCTTAAAATTAAATATTCTATTCTTTTAATAGTTTATTTAAGGTGAATTGACCTAAGGACGAATATACCGCACAACGAAGGGAATCAAAAGGATGAGAAAGAAAGATAACCATTAGAAAACGTCCATGTGCGGTGTTCTGATAGGCCAGATACTCCTAGGACCTCAATGCTATTTACCATCTCAGTTTGGGGCATTGGTGCACAACTCCAAAAAGGTCATATCCCCTACCCAGGTTTACCACCAGGATTGAACCGAGGAGGTAATGTGGCACTGGGCATATACGCCCTAACATCGGGACATCTTCCCCATATTCTTTTAATATGGATATTAGATTGATGATTGGAACTCTAAGTTGAATTATTTTTAGAGTGTATTAGTTGTAGCCAATTTGTTGACCAGTTTAGAATTTGAGCTTCTATTTGCTTAGGCCTAAATACTAAATTGGGTACTGATGATAATTACTAAATCTGAAACAACTCTTTTTAAACCGGATGATCTTAATCTGAGGGTGGAGCCATTGATGCATCTGAAGCAAACCTTTATATGTGGATTAATTAATTTCAATTTCAGTAGCTTTGCCAGATTCTATCACTGAGGACTAGATAAAGCATTTTATAGGTATGCTACAGTTCTGATAGAAAAAGGTTGATAGTGTTTACCTTCGATAAGGAAAAGTTTCCTAACTAATCCATCTTTGAGAGGATTGGTAGCTTTTTAGTATTAACTCTGCAGATTTATTTTTAAAATGATTAAGGAAATTTTATCACAGTATTTCTGCACCTTCATAATGGCTGTCAGTTTGGTATTATTTGGTTATTTTGATAGGTTCAATGGTTTTGCTAATCAGTTTGTATTATTTGGTTATTTCGATAAATTCATTGGTTTTGCTAATCAGTTTGGGTTTTAATTGGTTAATTCAATAGTTTGATGTATGGCTTTTAGTACCCCACCCTAACCTGCGGTTACAGAAGCTTGCAATGGCTCCCAACTTGGTTAATTCAATAGGTTGAATTAATTCCCAAACTCATCGATGCCATCTACTGATATCCAAACCTAAAGTATTTGAGTAAATCTGGTAATGGATAAACTTGAATGTAATGCTGTAGAAAAGCATGAGCAACATTATCTGCCGATATAAAAACTGATATCGATTAGTACATCTGGTAATAAATACCCTTGAACAGTAATACCATAGCTATGCACATAGAATATTGGTATAATTTATATAAATAATATACATTAAGTAAGGTTTATAAAAATATATATTGTTTGATTCTAGCAATAATAATTTGATCTCTAAGAATACTTAGACAGTATTAGGCAAGAATTTAAAATGAATTATAGGCGTTAGAGCTTTGCTATAAGAGAAATAAATGTTTTATACGATAGCTATAGCCTTTTGGTAAGGGATATGGTAAGAATTTTAAAGTCATAAAAGCTATAACTTTTAGTATACAATTAGTTAATCGTACTATGTTTAATTATAAGTGACAGGTTTATAAAAGGGGTATGGTCATGAGGGCCTTAGTTATAAAACTATAAGTTTTTTACCACAACTAAAGTTAATTTTGGTAAGGGATTTGGGTACTAGAGCCTTAGTGTACAGATCATACAATTTTAGACATTATCAAGAATTACTTTAGATGAATATATAAAGAGAGTTTATGAATAAATGAATTTATGACTATTTTGACTATAATTACCTATGTTTAATCATAAGTGACAGGTTAGTAGAGATCTATGGACATGAGGGCCTTAACTATAAATCTGTAGATTTTTAAATTATAAAAGTCAGCTCTGATTGCGGTACATAAAGTAAGTTTGGGATTAAAGGTCAACCTTATAAAGTATAAATTTTTAAGCTTACTTTTATTTACTGCATGGATGAGTTAACAAAGGTATCAGAAGTTCAAACACCAACCGCTGGAATGAACAGAGCCTGATACCAGACAGGCAAAAGTATGGGTAACTTAGCAGTCACATAGGGATTGATCAACCCCCTTTTATAGATGTCAGCAACCCAAGCACTAGGATGGTATCGCCTGAATTTATTGATACCTGCCAGTCAAAGTGATTTATTAAATGATGACAAAGCCACTACCAAAGACAATTCATTTTGAACCCCTTTTATACCTTTGGGAGAAAGGTTAAGTATTTTAAAATCAACTGATGATAAAGATATGACTGAGCCAAACTACACCACATAGATGATCAACCCTTCCATTGCATTACTATACAAGCAGCAAACAACTAATTTAAAAGCTCATACAAGACCCTGAAACAAGATTAATCAAAGCAGCGTCATTGAACATACCTAAAGCAGGCCAGCATAAACATCAAATTAGGTGAATAAGTAGTGACCTAGATATAACTGCTCTCTCAACCCAGAAGCGGTTACTGATCAAAGGTTTTCTGAACATCCTGGTTCAGGGATAACCACCATGAGACGGAGCTCAAAGATATTCAAGCTGAGTTGAATAGATGCTGCAACTAAAGTGGAAGTCAGACACAGATTCACCGGGGGATCATGAAGGCCCTCAATATAATATACTGAGACCGGTTTATTTTACAATTCCCATCTATAAACTAACCTGATTTTTATAATATAGTATAAGATTCTCCAAAGTTTATGATAAGAACCTTTCCACAGAATCTAAGTTCATCCTTATTGTTTCACCCATATCAGTTTATGTGATCTAATCACCAGTAACCAGTCTGGGATTAGCAGTTGAGAAGAATACAGTAGCCAGTCTAAGATCTTCTCTGAAAGCCCAGTAAGCAAAATACAGTAGCCATTCTAAGAACTTCTCTGGAAACCTAGGACACTCGTTTGCATGGGTACCTTGGAGCTTAGCTGCCATGGGAGAGTTTAGGTAGGTTTCATTGTGTCCATAGGTAGCCAACATAATAGAGAACATATTTGAGAGTGTCTATAAGATTTTTTGCCATGGGAGCAAACAGTTTCAATAAGAAAGTAGTGCTATGTCAAATAGCATTAGAAGAGGATTACCATATTAGGGATGATCATATCCTTTCAGAAGGTCACTTGATGTCTAATATGTATGGAACAGAACTCCAAAGAAGCAATTTGGCCTCCCAAGTTAAGAGATTTAGGGCCTAGGGAAGACTGTAGTGATCAATAAAGTTGTGACACCATCAGGCCTAGCGAAAATCATAAGATTTCCATGAGCAGTTCAACAATGAAGTGGATTTGGAAGCATATCATGGGGAAAAGCCTCTGAGCTCCTGGTGAGGGAGGAAGATACAATTTATGCAAGACTCAGTACCCTTGAATTATAAATGCATGAGCTACATAACCAGCTCAAACGCGTCAAGGAGACCACAAGAAGAGCATGAATTGCCTCTATGTCTATTATGAGAGGACCTTCAAACATAAAACTGTAAACCACTTATAAGATTCTGGAAAGCAAAATTTTTATCCCTAAAAAAGAATTGAGAAAACATCTGCACTTTGAATGATTATGGAGAGTGCTTGGAACAGCATTCCAGCATGCTGTTTGCTATGGACAAGAGTATAGATGATTTAAGGCACAACTGCATACTAGACCAAACCTAAACCTACTCAACCAGTGTAGGGCTTCTTTTTAAAGCTTGATGGTGCTATGCTCGAGCAGCCCAACAGTCAATAATTGAGGCTAACTAAGTTACATGACAGGTATATCTTTATTTTGAAAGGGTGTCAAGTCACCGCTTAGATCCCATCAGCTAGAGTATCCATCCTAAAATAAGTATGGTGAATAGGACTTATTGAATTCATGTACCATAATGAGATATAGAATTAATGACGTAACTTTATTATAGTGTATAAGGGGTTTTTATATGTTGCATTCAGCAATATAAAAACCTTATGGAAAAGAATTAATATATATGGGGGTGACATCCAGAATGAAGGCATTTGGTCAGTCAATGCACTAAGGATGGTATAACACCTTTGTATCATAATTTCGATAAGGTAAAATAGTGAGTTGAATACCTAAGTCATATAAGGCTGGGGGTCACAAAAGTTTAATATTTGGCAGCTTCTTATGTCTTGCCTTTTTTGGATTCATGATAACTTGCTGCCTTGAGTGCCAATCTGATTAGGTGTCACCTGACTTTCTGATGATCTGTCATTTCAATGAGGCAGGAATTCATTTCAGGGCATCTTTTACTCAATCTGGTCCTTCAGAATTTTCCTAAAGTTGAATAGAGCTATGCTGGCTATTGATTTCCCCAGGTAATTTATTGAGGTAATAGATTTAGCCCCCTTCTCAGGCCTAGGTGTCAATTCAAATGAGTGATTCAAAATGGCAATATTATCCTATCATGTATGATATCAGATTTTCTGAAGTCACTCTCTTCAATAATATTGGCAGGTGAGTATTAATGCAAGAACTGTATATGGATGCAATTTATTGTTACTCCAGTTTCTAAAGACTTGATTGAGTATTTGTCTCCACGTTTGTAAGTTATAGTGTATGGCCCATCCCATATGGAATCTAATTTTCCTCCTCAGGTGCTGTTGGGATTTTTGCCCACATTCCTAGCCTGCTAGATTACCTGGTATTGCTAGGGGAAAATTCCCTAAGGCAAAGTGAATTGTAAATTGGTTGGCCCAAGTTTTAAATAATTACATTCAGGGGATTTTGGAATATTTGCCTGGTCATATCCATTGAGGATAAATCTGGATGAATACTCAAGATCTTATTGGGCAGAGTTGCTGACAAAATAAGGGGCATCTGATAGTGATTAATTATCAGGTGTACCAATTAGGATCAGTCAGGTTTCATCACCAACTGATTGGGAATGAATAGCAAGTTGTGAGGCGAGTGATTCCACCTGCAACTAGTGAATCAATTGGTTGGTGAGTGACCTGCCTTGATGGGTAATAAGTCTCATTACCTAAGCAGGTCACTAGCCAAATATGGTTGGTTTGTTTGGATTGAGAGGAAAACGTTAGGGACACGTTTTCTGACTCTTTCCATTTGAGGTCTTGAGGATGTCAAATGACGGAATCCTAGCCAGGATGGGGAAGATCATTGCTGCTGAGATGAGGATGGGTGATTCAATGGTAATGGCTGCTGTTTTATTGAAGAGGTATCAACCAAGGGTTAGACAGCTGAATTTCCCACTTTATATTCCCTAGGGTTCACTGTAATAAAAAAGTTATATAATACCACAGATATTACAGAAGATAATAGAAGATTATCCATTTGGGATATAGTTTAAAGAGTAAACTATTATCAGCTTCCATTGTGATGTTCTTTCTCAAGGATATTATTACTGTGTGTGATAATTGGAAGACTCTTAGTGAAAAGAGTAAAGATCTGAGAGGGGATCTAGAGAAGAAGGAGTCACAATTGGGGATAGCTGCCAACTGTGTGTTGGACCAAAGAGACTGCGCCAGGGTATCTCAGCAAAGATCAGGTGGACAAGAGCAAGGGAACAAATCCCTATGAGTGTGATATTATGAGTTTTCAATTAGAAACTGGCTGAGCGTTGGGCCAAAATATAATAATTCTTACCAACTACAAATAAGAGTCTCCATACTATTATCAATTGATACTTCATTCTACTATACAATGCAACAAAATGCACGAGGAAACTGAACCTATGCAGTAAAAAGGTTATTAGAGTTGCTTGCCAATAACAACCAAAATAAATTTTTACAAAGTTGGTGCTCACTACAGGGGTAGTTGAGTTGAAGAATTTATAAGAATGTTGTACAAAGATGAGTTATGCAAACTGTGGACTGAGTTGGCCACTCTAAACCAGAATGTTCTAAATTCAGCGAACCATCAGGAGTTTTCAAACTTGAAGAATGTGTCTCCAAGGTGGAGGAAGAAATATATAAGGCAGCAAGCTTTGGGAACGAGTTACTTGGGAAAGTAACTTCATTGAAGAAGAAAGAAGAGGACCTTGTACAAGAGGTCTTATAGCTAAAAATGGAGCAAGAAGTGGATCGTGTTCATTTAAGAAATTTCAGATTATATATAGAAAGATTAATCAAACAAGTGGAGGAACTTAAAGCTCACAAATGTGCTTGTGAGCCTGATATGGCAAGAAGATGCCAAAGAAAGAAGTTCTTGCATGATACTTGGGAAGTCGAATACCCCAAGGAACGTGCCGCCCACTTTTGCTGCCATTTTTGGAGATGATGCCTGAAGTCACTCCTCAAGTTAGCCAAGTGGCTGAACTAAGAGATTTGGCCAGAAATAACTTGGAGGAATTTAGGGCAACGCCAAAATTGCAACGTTTCATCAGGATAACGCCCCCAGCATTTTTCTGACTGTTTGACATGACCATGAATGGCTACAGGGATCGTCAAAAGGCGTTGACAGTCATTATTGGCTAGACACTGACTGTCAAAACTTAGTGTTACCTCACCTGGAGGGGGATGGCAGGTCATATGTTGAGACAAAGGTAGCCATCATGAAAGAGTTTGGGAGTCTAACATGCATGTCAAAGCGCAAGCAGGAATTTATGGGAATACAGTTCCATAAAGATGAGTCTCTAAATATCTTTGTGGATCAGTTTTACCAAAAGTCGCAGATCCTGGTCGGAGCAAAATTATTGGATAACTTTGATGCTAGAATCGCCTTGCAAGCGGCCCTTCAGACCTATCATAATTTGCATCACATGATGTCTTCTGTGTTCACAACAGAAATAACTACCTCAAAAATGGTAGATAACTTGAAGATTTTGGGAGCAGCATATGATGCCCCAAATAGAAGCTTCAAATCTAATCTAGTATGGAATCCAAATTCCATGAAGGGAAATGAAGGAGCTAAAGAGGCGACCAATCAAACTGTGCTGGGGAATAAGCCCGAAGAATTTAGACAATTAAACAAGAAGGAAAAGGTCTTCTACCAATGTGGCGGTAAAGGACATTTCTCCATACACTGTAAGAAGATGAAGGATCAGATCAACGTGGTCCAGGACAAAGAGTCAGCAGCCACCAAGGAATCGGGAAAAGGGCCTGCGGCCTTGATGGGGAACAGTCTAGAGCTGCGGAGAAACCTGCTCCTATCAACATTATAAATGAAGAAATTGATATCAGTGATCTGTTCATAGATGACGAGCAGAATCAGCTGTATCAAGTGGTCAATTTGGATGTAAATGCCGTGACCAGAGCCAGGGCAAAGAGAATCAACCCCGAGATAACCAAGGAAGTTGCCTGGTCATGCATGACAACTGGCGGACAAGATTTGAACTGCCAAGAATTCAGAAGAATTATCTGATGTCCGATTAGATGAGGCTAATTTGTCAATCCCCATCAGTGTGAAAAAGAAATCATTTCCTGATTTATCAGCACAAATTATTCACACCCTAGATTTGGCTAATAATGCCGCTATTCACTCAGTAAACACTATATTACAATACTCTGAGTGTACATATATAGACATACAAAGGAATTGAGTGCGGGTGAGGGCGAATGTCAACAGCGGAGCACCCATCAATATTGTCTCATACAAGCTGATAAAAAGAATGAAGATCTTGCCAGACTTGGAACATAAGAAAGAATATGGGACAGCTGGGCTGAACACCACCATCTCCTGTGGAGCATATAGTGCATTGCCACTATGAGTTGGGTCGTTGGTAGTATCTGCGCCAGCAATAGTTTTGGTGAACCAAAACTATGACATTCTGATTGGAACCAAATTTCTACAAAAATATGGAGTTAGATGTAACTTCGAGGATAATATGTTGACCATATCGGGTCAGACGTTATCATTGGCATATCAGAAGGATGGTGAAGCTCTTCTAAATTGAAGAAACAACTTCATCAATCTAATATACAATGACGGCATTATTTAGATTTGGTACCAAGTAGTTGGTATAAAGTAACGCGAAATGCCAGCAGAATCCTAGAGAACCAAGGAATTCCACTGAGGATCAAGAATGAGAGGACCATACCGCTAGGATCACAGATTATAGTTGACACAGGGTTGACATTGGAGATACCTAAGCTGTTGTATGGGGAGGTTGGAAGCCGCTGGTATAAGTCCATAGTGGAGCCTTGGGTGGCTTCTGGGATAATAATGCCAGGCCATGGAGAAATTCGAATTCTCCTGACCAATTTAAGTAAAAAACTGATGAAGATCAAGAGGAATCAGATCATTGCATTTATTCATCTGATCCTGATGGCCGAATTGAGAAGATTCCACGATTTTGGGACTCTCAACAAAATGGGATTACTGGCCAGGGTAACTGAGACCATCAACCTATTAGTTTATCAATAGCAGCTCACTGATCTGTTGTAAGGCCAGCAAGAGGGGGTGCTCAAACTATTTGAAAGTATCAGGAAGTTTTTGCTCAGGATGACCATGATTTGGGATGCGCATGAGACATGATCCACAAGGTTGACACTGGGGAAAATTTTCTGATAAGAATGAGATTGATCTGATGATCAAAAGCTGCCAAAGCGGTAGTGGAGGATGAAATCAGCAAACTAGTGAATCATGGACTTCTAGTTCCATCATCAAGTCCCTGGGCGAGTCTGATTCTGATTGTGAGGAAAAAGGATGGATCCAACTGGGTGGTAATTGAGTACTGAAGGCTGAATAAGATTATGAAGAAGGATTCATATCACCTACCAAGGATCGACAATGAACTAGATCATTTGGGAGAAGTGAAGTATCTCTCCACAATGGATCAGATCTCAGGATATTGGCAGATCAACTTGCCAAAGGAAGACCAGGAAAAATGCGCAATTTTTTACCGCGCAGGGTCTATACCAACTGATGAGGATGCCCTAGGGTCTATGCAATGCGCCTGCAACGTTTCAGAGGGCCATGGATGCGATATTAGGCGACTTAAAGTTTTTGTGCGTCCTGGTATATCTGGACAATATAAACGTGTTCATTAAGACATTTACTGATCACCTACACCACTTGGAAGAAGTATCCAAGTGACTTTCCATGGCTAACCTGAAGATCAATCCAAGGAAGTGCCACTTCTTTAAGAAAGAGTTGGAATATCTGGGATTTGTAAAAAACCCCAGTGGATTGCAGCCACAAACCCAGAAGATAGCAGCCATAGAATGGATGGCTGTATCAAAGAGTGTCCAAGACATCCAAGTGTTCCTTGGGATGGTCAAATACTACAGAAGATTTATTTGGGACTTTGCCCAAGTAGCTGAGCCATTATTTCATTTATTAGAGGACCCAAAAAAGGGTTCATATGGAATGAAGAGGCCCAGGACTCCTTCGATGAGTTACACTGATTTTTAATAGATAACCAATTTTTAGTTATCTGAATTTCTATTGGGAGTTTATTATTCAAGATGATGCTTCATTGATGGTGATCGGCGCCATACTGAGCCAAGTAGATGAACTTGGGGATGAACATCCAGTGGCATATGTGAGCTGGACACTCTCAGCTGCTATGAGGAACTACACCGTGACTGAGCGTGAATGCCTTGCAGTCATTTACGCATGCAAGCAGTTTCAGGTGTACATCCACGGAACACACTTTAAGGTGGTAATGTACCACTCTTTGCTGCGTTGGCTGCACAATTTGAGAGAGCCAGAAGGACAACTGGCCCATTGGGCACTTAAGCTCCAGGCTTATGATTATGAGATTGTCCACAGAGTGGGGGCTTCTCACTAGAACATGGATGGCTTCTTGTGGTTACCAATGGTCCAGATGGTATACCTGCAGGTGGATGAGCTATTTCAGAGAATGGTCGACGGAAAAATTGGGGATGAGCCCTGAGAAATCCAAGGTGCTGCTTCAGAAAGTGATGGAAAACACTGAGACCATGGATGAACAAGTATTTAAGATGATCAATGGGAAGTGGTTATTATACCTGAAACCGTTGGAAAGAGCAGCGATAGTGCAAGCAGCTCACAAGGTTGTCAGGCATGGAGGCCTGTGGAAAACAATCAACCATATTTGTCAGTACTATTACTAGGAATATATCAACTATGATGTCACGGATTCTCTATCGTGTTGTGTGGAGTGCTAGCTGCACAAACCACATAAGAATACAACTGGATACTGACTGGTCCGCCCTGGATTTGCCTAGCACATGGTGTCTATCAACATGATGGGACCACTTAAGATGAGCACAGGTGGAGTCAATTACATTATAGTTGCCATCAACCATCTCTTGAGATGGATTGAGATGAAGGCCCTAATGAAAGTAGATGCTACCAGTACCGCGAGGTTCATCCTGGATCAAGTAGTATACTGGCATGGATGTCCGAAGGTCCTGCTTAGCGACAATGGGACCAACTTAACATTTCATGTGATCCCAAGATTAAATGAGATAATGAGGATTAGAGGAGTCATATCAGTACCTTACCAGCTGGAGACAAACAAACTGGTAGAACGGGTGAATTTAACGCTGGCCACAATGCTGAAAAAGCTAGTTGCAGGAAGAACTTCCACATGGGGAATGTACCTGAGTTCAGTGATGTTCGCCTACACTACTAGTCATCATACAGCGACGGGAAATACGCCATTTGAGTTGTTATATGGGAGAAAGGCCGCATTGCCGCCAATTTTATATTTGGTGGTGGAACCTATGTCGGGGATGAGTACCAACCAATACCTGAAGTGACTGATGAATATTCTGATCAATATGCAATTGCAAGCAACTGATACAACCTTGAAGAAAAGGATATGAGCAAAATTGACGGACAATAAGAACCAACTGGCCTTAGCCAAATATCAAATAGGGGATTGAGTTGCCTATTGCAATATGCAAGGTTTTAGAAGAAGAAACAAACTAGATGCATTGTGGTCAGGTCCATTTGAAGTAATCACCAAGACGGTGACTGATGCCTACTCCATCAAGAATCTCCTGGATGGAAGAGTTGTGAATTGAGTTCACGCTAAGTATCTAAAGCGATAGATTGATGAAAAAATAAAAAGTTCCCAAAGGACCAATGAACCATTAAATTGGTCATGTCCAGATGATTAGGTAAAGTCTGAAAAAGGCCTCTGAACCAAACTAGATGGCTAAGTCCGAAAAAAGGACCTCTGAACCATAGAAAACTGGCAGGTTTAAGTACTCAGGACCCAATTTAAGGAAAAAAACAAAAAATGTTGGACTGCTGAACCAAAACAAGGTCAAGTTTCATAGAAAAGAAGAAGAATAAAGATAAAAATTTGATAAAAGATATGGGAAAAAAGGTTATAAACGCATAGAGAAAAAAACTAATATAATTTTATAATTTCCATTTTCAATAATTGTCCTAGGTATGGGGATAATTACACCTATGTCGCCTCTTGGGGGAGGGAGGATGGATTGTGGTAGGGATGAACAGCCCATTGAAATCAATATGAGATCCGATGCTAGCAAGGGCTAGACCTACATGAAACCACGTTCTTTGAGTGGACGCAGAGCCCAGTGAGAAAGCGACTAGGGGAAGAGAAATTGAGATGTCAGATGAGGCCAATTGCAAAACCCCAGAGCGGGGAGGAAAGCAACAGTATAAGAAGAGGCAATCACATGAATAACCCCGAGTAATACCAATATGATACCAGATCTGGAAGATTAGTTCTGAGCGCCTGACGATGGGCTTCACCAAGGACACTTGACATATGGGCTGGCAACGAAGAAGGGATGCTTGATGGGGTTGCTGAATCATGCCCCTATCAACGCCATCAGTGGAAGATAGAAATGGGAATCTCCAGAGAAGAGATAGTCTTTCAGGGAGTGGATTGCAACATGAAAGCGACAACTACAGGTTTCTTGGAAGCTAAAACTGAATGAACAATGGAAACTAGCAAGGCTGGAAGCTTCGTGGACCAACTTTGAAGAACTTGGCCAGCAAAGTGAAGAGCATAAGCAACGGTATCCCAAGCCAGGATGTTATCAAATTCAGAGGGATTTAGCGCTAGGGTCAAAGCCTAAGTGACTTGGCCCCAGAGTTCAGTGTAGGGGAGCTCAAAGTGAATACTGTTACCAATGGTGAGCTCTGTAGCCAGAACAGCGGGTTTGTAATATTGTTTGTGTCAGAAGAGGAACTCAGGAAGCAGGTCTGACCCAGAAAGAAACAAGCAATCAAGAGCAAATGGAATAATCTCTGGAGCATCTACAACGATGATCAGTGCATCAGTGAAAGCAGCTGAATCCAGGAGAGTTTCAAAGTCCAACTCTGGAATCGACGGCAGAGAAAGAATTGGCTGAGAGTTGTTTAAAACAATTACAAGCCTGGTTTTGGAGGGATTAGTTACCATTTCCAGTAATTTGATGGAAAGACTAGCTTATGGTTCCAGAATAGGCGTATAAGTCCTAGAAGGACCAAATAAGAGGTTCCACCAAGCATACTGACTCATCTGCTGAAGAGATGGAGGTCTTAATCAGACAAACTATTCAGAAGCTGCTGGTATCACGACTCAGAATTTTGACATATGAGCTGGATGAGAGGGGGATGTCAGACTTTTATGGAAATTGACATTATGCACTCTAAAATCCATTAAGCTCCAATTTTGGAGAAATTAATCTTAAAATTAATGGGATAAGCTCTTCAAGGGAAGAATTAGGAAAGACTTGAGCCAAGAGGTTATGAAAGAAATAACAAGGGTGAATAGAAATAAGCATTCTTAAATGAGCTTCAAAATGAACATTGACGGCAAGAGTCTCCTGTATAGGATGAGGAGAAAATCAGGAAATTAAGGATGCTGGACTAAGAATCCTGAATATAACAGTGGATCATATACCCTGATGGGGGGAAACCAGATCCTGGGACAGTATCATCATGAGTAAATTGATCAGCCCAGCATGACAGTAGGTCATGGGGACTGCGCTCTGAGAAGGCGGTAGCAAGGAGGAAGAGGAAGAACGCGTATGCCAAAGGTCGTCCTGAGCAGCATTGAGTATTGATGAGTGTACAACACTTGAACCAATGAAGTATTTAACCAAGTGTCTAAAGTTGTGTTCTCATGCCCCAGTCCTTTCTTTGATGGAAATCTAGGCAAGAGGGGGATGTGTTGGGTTTTTTTCCCACATTCCCAGCCTGCTGGATTACCTGGTATTTCTAGGGGAAAATTCCTTAAGGCAAAGTGAATCAGAAATTGGTTATCCCGAGTTTCAGAGTAACTACATTCAGAGGATTTTGGGATATTCGCCTGGTCATATCCATTGGGGATCAATCTAGACGAATTATTAAGATCTCATCAGGTGGAGTTGCTATCTAAATAGGGGAATCTGATAGTGATTAACTATCATTTGTACTGATTGGGATCAGTCAGGTTTCATCACTGAAGATTGGGAATGAATAGCAAGTTACAAGATAAGTGATGCAACCTGTGTCAAAATCTGATAATCGCTCTATTAAAAATTAATATCCTGTACATCTATTTGGGAAGAAGTTCTGATGGTTAATCCTCAATAATGCCTGTGGCTTGCAGGATTTGACCCATCTATTAACTCACTGGGCCTATTAAATTCGCCTCAACTCTTCTGGCCGATTTCAGGCATAATTTTTCCTTTGTAATTGGGAACTTTATCTGAGGCAGGATTATATACAAACTTGGGATTCAGTCCTTCCAGTTTGTCAACACTTCTCCTAGGTTGGATTTAGGATAAAAACCAGGAAAAGGATAAAATAAATGTAACTTTTATTTAAGCTATTTATTAGATAATGGTCATTAGGCCAGGCGCCAGTATTTATACCTCTAGGGCATCTCTTGGCCACATCCAGCACAAAATTTCAACAGCTATTTTGCCACTCAGTTCGGCCTATAACTGAAACCTTTTCTTAGGTTCATTGGTGGCAAAGTACTCCCAAAATCTGGAAGATTTCAATTCCAAAAATTTGCGATAAAAGCATGCAAAGTTGTCCTAAGCTCTTCAGGATTTCAGTTTTGTCATACTGCTGACAAGACACACCTTCTGTGAAATTTGGCCTCAATTGAAGAAAATGACGCACCCTTAATCAGGACATCAGCAGGCCTCTTCCTTAGTAGCCTTAAGTAACCCCCTTTGGGTGGTCCATGTAAGTGCTATTGTGCCAATTAAACATATTGGCATACAAATTTCGCCCTCATGTGGAAAATTGATAACGTTGTTCATTTGTTTAATTGTCTATGGGACTTTTAGATGTAACTTCAGGTCGTCCCCAAATTATTTTGTATATGATCGAATAGTTTGTGTTTTGATAATTGGGACCAATTGCCTAGATTAGATGCATCAGAATTGGCCATAATATGCGAGTGTATTTGGGCCAAGCACCTGATAAATTACTTGATCGAATCATTGTTGAGATAATTGGCCTGAGTTATATAATTTCAATAGGCATTAATTCAAGCGTTGAAAGGATAATTTGCCCGATCTGATGGTTGTCAAATACTCATTTTTGAGTCAACCACCAGAATCTGACATTTCCCCTCTTGACTCAAACATAAGCCTTAGGATTCCTAATTATCCTATGTTGGTCTTTTCTATCAGTCCAAATGCCCAACAAGAATATAGTTGGTTTTTCTATTTGGTAACTTTGGATGGACCAGCTGATGGGTCTGAAGAATGATGGGCTAAATCCCCGTCGAGTCTGAAGTTGGATCCCCTCCCTAGCCTCAAGTGCAAACTAAAAGTTAATTAGTATAGAAGTAGTTTTTTGTTTTTTTTTTTTTTTTTGATTTTTTTTTGATTTTTGGTTTTGGCTTTGTATTTCTATGGTTTTATGTTGTTTTTTACTTTTTCTTTTCTTAATTGGCCCACTTATTAAATTTTCTTAGGAATTTTGCATGGACTCTATTGTATATATGGCCAGTCCTAATATCCTTGATGGTGTATACAAACTTAGACGTTTTCTCAATCACTTCAAATGGCCCAACCCAGATGCAGTCTAATTTTTACATTTGGCCTGATTCGTGGGTGTTACAAAATAGAACTTCATCATTAACTTTGAATTCAGCCAGAGGGTAGCGATTCTCTAAGTCCTTTTGGTGTTGGCCATTTCTCAGCAAAACTGTTGTCAAAGGCTTGTGCTTTTAGTTTAATTAAGGCATCTGCAAGCTTCTCAACGTACTGAGGGTAAGTGTTTTCACCAGGATCCTCTAGGGCCAAATATAGCAGCATTGGTAGGGCTGGGTGTCTACCGTTTAATACTTGAAACGGGACATCCTGGTTGCCAAATGGTAGGAGATATTGTAGGCAAAGACTGCCAAACTTAGATATGTACTCCATTTGGAAGGTTTGGCTGAGGTTAATTTCCGGATAATGTTCACCAACGTCCCATTTGCACGCTCAACAGTCCCATTAGTTTCAGGGTGATAGGGAGCAGAAAGCACACCACGTACTCCCATTAGTTGATTGAGCTTGGCAAGGATATTGATGGTAAAGTTGGTTCCATTATCAGTCAGAATAACCTGAGTGAATCCATGTTTGTGATGTTTTCAAGTACAAACAGGACGGTAGTTGCCGCTCCAGATTTCTAAATGGCCTTGGACTTGACACATTTGGTCAAGTGGTCTATGGCTACGATTATGTACTTGACCTTCATATTGCTTGTTGGAAGTGGTCCAACAAGGTCAATAGATACAGTGTGCCAGGCAAAGTTGGGCCGAACAAGCTTGTAAGATGTGCTTTTTCAGAATGGTTTTTCGCCATGGCACTCTGCACAGCATTCTAGCATTTCTTTGATGTCAAAATGCATTGAACCCCAGTAGTAGAATTGCTTCAGATGCTCTTTTGTATTCTTGAATCCGCCATGCCCTATGTCCTTATGCGCTGCCATAATTAAGTCTGTTTGGGCCAATAATCTTGGAAAATAAACTTTTTGTCCCTGACGATCTTGTAAAGCATCCCATTTTTGATGATTGTATTTTTTGTAGATCCGATAGTATTTTTTGGACAGATTCAGGCTCATCCTGATACTCTCCGCTGATCATTATCATAAACAACTCATTGGCAGCCTGACTAAGTGTTGCGATGGTGGGTAGTTGGGATAGACAGTCTACATTTTGGTGTTTTGTGCCTGCTTGATGCTCTATAGTGTAGTCATAGGCTTGAAGCTTTAATGCCCAGCAGGCTAATTGGCCCTCAGGTTCTCTTAAGTTATTCAATCATTTTAGGGAAGCATGATTGGTAACAACTTTGAAATGAGTACCATGAAGGTAGACCTGAAATTGCTTGCAAGCATATATGACAGCTAAGCATTCTTGTTCCATCACCATGTAGTCCCTTTCATGAATGTTTAAGGTCCAACTAGTGAAGGCAACTTGATGTTCTTCACTGTCTTCTCCAACTTGGGATAACACGCCCCCACTGCTGTTCTAGATGCATCAGTTTGGATGATGAATTCGCGATCAAAGTCTGGATATCAAAGAACAGGTGCGCTTAATAGGGCTGATCGTAGTTGGTCAAACACATCCTGGCAAGCTGGAGTCCAGTTGAATATGGACTTATCTTTAAGTAGATAGAAGAGCAGCTCTCCAAGTTGTGCAAAGTCAGCAATAAATTGGTGATATTACCTGATCATGCCTAGGAATACTTGAATATCATGCTTGGATTCAGGCTATTTCATTTTGGAGATGACATCCAACTTAGAGGGTTGGGGCCAAAGATCCACTTTATTAAACAAATATGAGGTATTCCAGTTGGTCTTTAAAAACTGACATTTACTGGGTTTGATTTGTAAGTTTGCAGCAGCAAGCCTTTTAGAAACCTCTAAGTGTTCCAGATAGTCGTCAAAAGTGCGGCTGAAAATGTTGATATAGTCAAGGTACACTAGTACACATGAAAATTTAAAATCTCCCAGGATTGTGTCCATTGCCTGTTGGAATGTGGCTGGAGAGTTGCAGAGCCCTTGAGACATTCTCGTCGGCTGGAATAGGCCCTCTTGGGTTATAATTGCACATTTCTTGTGCTCCTCTTTAAGAACTATTTGCCAATATCCGCTGATAAGATTCATTGCTAAGAAGAACTTTGCGCCCCCTAGCCTATCCAAGGCATCGTCAATTTGTGGCAGTGGGTACAAGTCCTTTTTGGTGATGTTGTTTAACTTCTGATAGTTGATGACTACTCAGTTGCTTCCATCCTTCTTTTTTACTATTAAAATTGGTGCTGCTCAAGGACTTTTTGAAGGGTCTAGCATGCCGCGATCAAGGAGTTCCTTAATCTCCTTAGATACTGCTTCTTCTGATAATTAGGAGTGTCTAATCGGGTGTAATTGAATAGGATTATGATCTCCAGTATCAATTTTGTGGGTGACACCATTAGCACAACCCAAATCAAAATCATCTTGTGCAAATATTTCCCGATATTTAGAGAATAACTTTTGAGCTTGGTTCTTCTCAGAGTTGGTCAGGTTGCTTAAATTAGCCATAGGGACAACATTATTTATGCTGAGTTGGTCCTTATTGGGGAGCCCTAATTTGACAAAAAGTACCAAACTCATGGAATGAGTGAATTTTCGTGGTAGGGAACCAATGCAGAAAAGCAATTGTTTGATGTCGCCAAATGGAAATGGGCTGATTTTGCTGGTTCGCACATAAGATATGTATCTCTCCATAGCCTGGAATGATTATACCGGGGGCAATGTTTGGTTCAAATTGAGATTTAGACCATGTTTGATATATATAACTGTAAAGGCCTTCCAGGATATTAATTGTTAGTCCCATTGGGATGATTAGTTGTTTCCAGATGGTATGGTGATGGTCTGATTTAATTGAAGTGGAATGCCCTTTGACTCATCAATATGAGTAGGAAGTGGTTTTATCTTTGACCAAGCTTTGGAATACTCAATTGGGATGACTCCATCTTTGTAGGCCAGATTTATGAATAGGCTGGGTTTCTTTTTTCAACTGTCTATCATGGTTGTAGTAAAGTGGAATAGCCTGGCCCAGAATGGTGAGAGTATCGTCCTTATGATTAGTAACAACTCCATATCTTCTTAGGAAATTAGTCCCAATTAGGATATCATAGTTTGTGTTTGGCAACACTATGGCAGGTGCCATTACTATGATGGATCCAAATCGAAGTGGTAGGGTACTGTAGGCACTCAGTGATTTGGTGGTATGCGCTCCAGCGGTTCCATATTCCTGGCAGTGGGCAACATTTGGCGCAATTTTCAGTTTTCTAACCAATTTTGTACTGACTATATTGATGGGAGCGCCACTATCAACAATGGCCCAAACTTGCACCTTGTTCACTGCTATGTCCACATAAGTACATTCAGAGTAGTTTTCAGAGGTATTTGTTTTGTGAATGCTGTGGCTATTGCCAGATTTCAAGTGTGCTATCAGGCTTGAGCATATATCTGGGAAGTTATCTGCTAAGGTCTTCATGGGAATAGCCACTTGAACGTTTTTAAGCTTAGTAAATCGATTGAACATCTGGGTTGTAGATCCTAACCCTGGTCAATAATTTGCTTCGCATATAATTTTTATACCTTTTATTGGGCTTCTTTGGTTATTTTCAAGGGTTTAGTTGCTTTTTGCGGTGGCCCAAGTAGTGACCATCATGAAATTATTAGCCCCAATATGGTTATTTTTAGCCACATCTTCAGCCCTAAGGAGTTCGTCTGGATCAGGTGGAACAGTTTGAAAATTGGTGGAGTTAGAGCATTCCGCCTCTACTCCACCTGCTCTTTTCCCGCCTCACTGTCACTGTTAATTTCTAAAGCAAAGTTGATCCCAGGCTTTTTGTTGGATCATCTGTAGCATTGATTACCAAAGTGTCCTATTTGACCACATTTGTAGCATGTAATCGGCCCTGTTTGCTGTTTTTGCTCAAATTCTTGGTTCATATTTTGGAGATTTTTCCCTTGTTGGACATCATATTGTTTTTTGGGCCTGAAAATTGAGATTTTTGCTGATCCTTGGCCAGATTAGGTGTGTTGAAATTATGGGAACAGCTTCTCAAGTAATTGGTGAATCTTGGATTTCCAAGCTTCTATTGAATGCAGGCAACATGACATTGTTCAGTTCACGTAAGGGCATAATCGCGTGCTCCAATGCAATCTTGGCGTCAAACTTATCTATTGCATTGCACCCACACAGAACTTGTGCCTCATGGAAGAATCTATCCGCAAAATCCTTAATAGTCTCATTATGTTTGAATTCAATATTAAGAAGCTCTCTTTTTCAGGTTTCTAGTTTCTTAGGCCCTCCAAACTGTTTTTATTGCATTTTTGGCATCCATATATGACCAATCATCACCCAAATAGGGCATAAAAAAATCACAGCTATGGGCATCGAGTGAGTTAATCAGAGCCAATCCTTTAGCATGGTCTGAGGCTCCTCTCATCGCTTTTTCAAGTAACTTGAGGAAAGAGTGAACGTTTACATCCTTATCAAACTTGGGTAGATTCAATGGTTTGAAGTCATCTCGCCCTGGAACGGCCACAGGGGTTATACTTCTTCTTGAGCGTCTTAGTGTATGTCACTCATATTCAGCCCTCTTTCCCATTGGGATGTGTCTGGAGTTGGGACTGCTGCCAGTACTCTAGGCATAGAACAGATGTTCGAGATATCAGTTTCTGCATTAGTGTCGATTTCTGATCATTTGGTTTGATAATATTGCTCTGAACTACTGGATTCTGATGCCTGAATTCAGCCCTTAGTTTTTCCAAACTGTTTTTTGGCCAAATGGACAGTGGTTTTTCCTACTTTTCTTTTGTCAAAGCTGGGTGAACATCAGCTGCTTTATTTTTTGAGGTTGTTAGGCTTTTCTTGGAATAAAGCATGATTAGATGCTATGCTCTTAATGTCTTTGCCAATACTCTCTACTTTTGGAATTTGCCGTTGATAATTGCATTCTGAGTTCCCAGATTTCCTGAGTAAGTTCAGTGTTTCTGGCCTGTAATATCGACAAAACTGTTTAAAATTTTTGAAAACTCCTTGTTGTTCAAGGCATCCTCCTCATCCCTATTTGGGACGATTGGTTTTTCTGCATAAGCTCCCCCACGTTGACAAGATTATGGGTGTAGGAGAAATCAGTTGAAGACTTGTGGTGACTGGGAAAATAATCTGAGATGGCTTGACATTAGTTTCCATCTTAACGTTGCTGTTTCTTCTGGCCGAATCTGCCAGGAATTGGTTACTAGAATCCATATAGGAGAGTGTCATCAGTTTTGAGTGAGCACCAGTTGTTAAAATCTGAGGATCGCTCACTTGAAAAATTAATATCCTGCACATCTATTTGAGCTGAAGTTCTGATTGTTGATCCTCAATAATGCATGTGGTTTAAAGGATTTGACCCATCTATTAACTCACTGGGCCTATTAAATTCGCCTCAACTCTTCTGGCCGATTTCAGGCATAATTTTTCCTTTGTAATTGGGAACTTTGTCTGAGGCAGGATTATATACAAACTTGGGATTCAGTCCTTCCAGTTTGTCAACACTTCTCCTAGGTTGGATTCAGGATAAAAACCAGGAAAAGGATAAAATAAATGTAACTTTTATTTAAGCTATTTATTAGATAATGGTCATTAGGCCAGGCGCCAGTATTTATACCTCTAGGGCATCTCTTGGCCACATCCAGCACAAAATTTCAACAGCTATTTTGCCACTCAGTTCGGCCTATAACTGAAACCTTTTCTTAGGTTCATTGGTGGCAAAGTACTCCCAAAATCTGGAAGATTTCAGGTCCAAAAATTTGCGTTAAAAGCATGCAAAGTTGTACTAAGCTCTTCAGGATTTCAGTTTAATTATACTGCTGATGAGACCCACCTTCTGTAAAATTTTGGCCTCAATTGAAGAAAATGACGCACCCTTAATTAGGACGTCAGCAAGCCTCTTCCTTAGTAGCCTCAAGTAACCCCATTCAGGTGGTCCATGTAAGTGCTATTGTGCCAATTACGTATATTGGCATACAAATTTCGCCCTCAGGGAGAAAATTGATAACGTTGTTATTTTGTATAATTGTCCATGGGACTTTTAAATGTAACTTTGGGTCTTCCGCAAATTATTTTGTATACAATCAAATGATTTGTGTTTTGATAATTGGGACCAATAGCCTAGATTTGATGCATTGGAATTGACCATAATATGCGAGTGTATTTGGGACAATCGCCTGATAAATTACTCAATAGAATCATTGAGATAATTGGCCCAAGTTATATAATTGCAATAGGCATTAATTCAAGCGTTGAAAGGATAATCAGCCTAATCTGATGGTTGTTGAAGGCTTATTCTCGAGCCAACCACCAAAATCTGACAACCTGCAACTAGAAAATTGATTGGTTGGTGAGTGACCTGCCTTATTGGGTAATAAGTCCCATTACTTAAGCAGGTCGCTAGCCATATATGGTTGGTTTGCTTGGATTGAGAGGAAAACGTTAGGGACACGTTTTTTGACTCTTTCCATTTTAGGTCTTGAGGATGTTAATGGCGGAATTCTATCCAGGATGGGGAAGACCATCGCTGTCAAGACAAGGATGGGTGATTCAATGGCAATGGCTTCCGTTTC
Source organism: Massospora cicadina (assembly GCA_022478985.1). Lineage (NCBI taxonomy): Eukaryota > Fungi > Entomophthoromycota > Entomophthoromycetes > Entomophthorales > Entomophthoraceae > Massospora > Massospora cicadina. The sequence continues at coordinate 18,136 of JAKSZP010005839.1, read as the reverse complement.
ATTGAAGAGGTGTCAACCAAGGGTTAGACAGCTGAATTCCACTCTATATATTCCCTAGGGTTCACTATAATAAAAAAAAGTTAGTTAGTTAATAACACAGATATTACAGAAGATAATATAAGATTATCAATTCAGGATATAGTTTAAAGAGTAAACTATCATCAGCTTCTATTGTGCTATTCTTTCTCAAGGATATTATTACTGTGTGTGATAATAGGAAGACTCTTAGAGAAAAGAGTAAAGATCTGAGAGGGAGACTGAAGAGGAAGGAGTCACAATTGGGGATAGCTGCCAACTGTGTGTTGGATGGAAGAGACTGTCACCAGGGTATCTCAGTGAAGATCAGGTAGACAAAAGCAAGGGAACAAATCCCTATTAGTGTGACATTATGAGTATTTAATCAAGAATACTGGCCAAGCGTAAATCAAAATTATAATTCATACTCAACTATGGATAATAGTCTCCATACTATTATCAATTAATAATTCATTCTACTATACAATGTGACAAAGTGCACGAGAAAACTGAACCTGTGCAGTATAAAGTTACTAGGGTTGCTTGCTGATAACAACCAAACTAAAATTTTACAGGTGATAAAGGGGGTGGAAGGCGAGTCAGTAAGGGTGTACAGCTACCAACCTGAAGGTTGCGGGTTCAATTCCCGCCCTTTGCACATCAATTGGGGTGCCAGCCAAAGGAAGCTATTGGCGGTTAGTAGATCTGATAACACGAAAACCTTACCCATGATGTAACCAGAAAAATTTGAGTCCCAATCCAGAGGTGGAAAAACTTTCTTCAACGGAGTTGACCCTGTTCAGGTTTCATGTCATTTCTTTCTTTTGGTAATGCCTGTCCCCTGGTTGGCTTGCCTCGATTAAATAAAATAAAAATTTTACAGGTGCCAAACAATTATGATAGTACATGACTAAGTCTAAAATTTATAAAAGCAGACAAAGGTTGGCGAGTGGCATTTGCTGCTTGACCTTCTCTTGTAACCATCTTGGCTAGATTTGTCATTTTCTTTTTAGGATGTTCTATAAAATTATGGGTTAATCTTCTTAGCACTTTGTTGGGATTTTTGCCCATATTACCAGCCAGCTAGATTATCAGAGATTGCTAGGGGATAATTCCTTAATGCAAAGTGAATTGTATATTGGTTGACCCTGATTTTGGGGTAACTATGTTTTGGGGATTTTAGGTTATTCACCTGGTCATATCCATCAGGGATTCATCCAGATGGCTGCTTAAGATCTCATTGGGCAGAGTTGCCAATGTAATAGGGTCATCTGATAGCTTATTAACTATCAGGTGTACCAAATGGGATTGGTTGGGTTTTATCACTGACTGATTGGGAATTTAAGGAGTAAGTTGCAAGACAAGTGATTCCACCTGCAACTAGTAAATCAATCAGTCAGTTTGCGAGAATCTTAATGGGTAACAAGTCCCATTAAGCAGGTCGCTTGCCAAATATGGTTGGTTCACTTGGATTGAGATGGTAACGTTAGGGACACATTTTCTGACTCTTTCCATTTTAGCTCTCAAGGATGTCCAATAATGGAATCCTAGCCAGTATGGGGAAGACCATCGCTGCTGAGACGAGGATAGGTGATTTCAACAGCAATAGCTGCCATTTCATTGAGGAGGTGCCAATTGAGGGTTGGGCGCAAATTCCCCACTATATATTCCCTAAAATTCACTAATAAATAACAATAAATTGCCAGATCAAAATTTACCATATCACAAATTATCACTTTTACTATAGTATTAGCCTAGTATACTTTATCAGAATTTATTTGTTCTATCCTTTCTCAGGGATATTATTGCTGTGTGTGATAATTGGGAGACTCTTTAAGATAATGAGTAAGGATCTGAGCGGGGATCCAGAGAAGAAGCTGAATCAATTCAGGGATTGCTACCAACTGTGTGTCAAACCAGAGGAATTGTAAACAGGGATCTAAGAGTAGATCAAGGTAGGTGGTATGAGGGAACGAATCCATATTCAAGACATCATAAGTATTTTGAGAGGAAATACTGGCTGAGCATTGGACTGAAATCTAATAATTTACTTCAACTATGGATAATAGTCGCCATACTATTATCAAATGATTATATCAACTACTATACAACGCGGAGAATTGCACAAAACCCTAACCTGTGCACCTAATAAATTTATATGGGTTATTAGCCAAGAAAAATCAATATACTATAGATTTTTACAAAGTGGTGCTCACTACAGGGGGTGTAGTTGGGTAGAAGATATTGAGACATGATATCATATGAAGATGTTTCCAATTTCAGAAATAAGTTACTGAGGAACATAACTGTAATGAAAACAGAGTGTGAAGTGGATCACGTTCATTTGCATTCACTCAGCTTAGAAGTGGAGCTCCAAGCGAAGCAAATTAAAGATACTCAATATTTGTGAAAAGGACTTGCAGCCTAGATATGGAACTATTTAGTGCTGCAAGAAAACCTGTTACACCTGACATCTAACTGAGATGAAGAGGACCAGCAGGATCAGCTCAAGATGAATTTGGATCCACTTTAAATAGTCCTGAGGAGTGAGGTGTTTATATGAGACACTAGTTGAGTCATAGGTTGAAATATGAAGCTTTCAATAATGAGTATTAGATTGCCATACCAATAAAGATATGAGGTCAAAACAGGAAATGATTGATCTAAAATTGTAATGAGAATCGGTTGACACAATAACATTTAATCAATGATCAGAAATTGCTGGAGACGAGTTTATCAATTCAAGATGAAATTGGATGAAGCTAACAAGGCCAGATCAATCTGTGTGTTTGAGGAATCGTTTCCAGATCCACCAGTGGAATTACTTCCAACGTTTTGGATGGACACAAAGGCCAAAAATTGTTTTTAGGAAGAAAACAATCTATACAATCAAATAGAACTATTAACTAATGAGATACAAAGATTCAAGCATCAGTTGCCAAAATATGAGATAAAATTAGGACCTGTTGGACAAATAACCAGTCAGGATTGAAGGCCTAATAAATGAAAATATTCAAGAGTATTGCATAGTCAGCAAGTGTAGCCTAGATGTGAAGAAACAGCGCTGCTGGTCGTATAGTGAAGAAGGTCAATACTAAAAATCAAAGGTATTGGACCTAGGAGAAAATAAGTGCAATGTTCCCAGGTGACCTCTGAACCTTTAAATGGTTATCTCCTGAAATTTTGTTCAAGTCCTGAAAAGAGGACCACTGAACCAAATAGATGGTTAAATCTTAGGAGGATAAGATTTTGAACCATGATAACTGGTAAGTTAGAGTTACCTAGGACCCAGTTTGGATTAATGTGAAAAAGAAGGATCTCTGAAACTTTTTTGTAAGTTAAAAGTCCCATTGCAAAAGAAAAATACAAAAAATATATAAAAGATATAAAAATAAAATATCAATTTTTATGGTCTATGATTTTTGAACCTAGAATGAAATGTGATAGCTGCCATGGGTTGCTTAGAGTATCAATCTACCAGAAGATTGAAGCCATAGAACAGATGGCTGTGCCAATGAGTGTGCGAGATATCCAAGTATTCCTTGGAATGGTCAGATACTATAGAAAACTTATTTAGATTTTGCCAGAATCGCTATACCCTTAGTCCATCTGTTTAAGGATCCAAAGAAAGGATTTGTATGGAATGAAGAAGTACATGAATCCTTTGATAATTACACCAATATCTAATAGATTCTCTGATTTTGAAATATCCAAATTTTGATTAATTTATTATACAACCAATGCTTTATTGATGTCTATCAGCGCTATATTAAGCCAAGTGATGAACTTGGGGACAAACATCCAGTGGCGTATGTGATCCAGACAATCTCAGTCACATAGAGGAACTAAACCATAATTGAGCATGAATGCCTTGTGGTCATTTACGCCTGTAAACAGTTTCAGGTGTAAATCCATGAAACGAACTTCAAAGTGTTGACAGACCATTCCTCGGTGCATTGACTTCACAATATGTGAGAACCAGAAGGATGACTGGCCAATGGGCATTGAAGTTACAGGCTTATGATTATGAGATTGTCCACCAAACAGGGGCTTCTCATTAGAATGCGGATGACTTAATAAGCTTATCAATGGTCCAGATGGTATACCAGCAGGTGGATGAGTTATTCCAGAGAATGGTCAACGGAGAAATTGGGAACAAGCTCTGAGAAATCCAATGTGCGCTTCAAAAAATGATGGAAAAACCAAGACCATGGATGGACAAATTTCCAAGACAATTAATTGGAAGCATTACTATTCCCAAAGCCATCAGAAAGAGCAGTTATTGTTCAAGCTGCTCATAATGTTGTCAGGCATGGAGGCCTGAGAAAAATGACTGACCATATTCGCAAGTACTACTAATGGGAGTCAATCAACTATGATGTTGACGACTATCTAGCTTGTTGTGTGGAGTGCCAGTTGAATAAGCGACATAAGAATACAACTGGATAATGACTGGTCCGCCCTGGATTTTCCTGGCACGCGGTGTCCATCAACATGATGAGACCGCTTAAGATGAGCACAGGGGAGTCAAGTACATTATAAGTTGCCATCAACTATCTGACAAGATGGGTCGAGATGAAGGCCCTAACGAAAGTAGATGCTACTAGTACCGCGAGATTCATCCTGGATCAAGTAGTATACTGGCATGGATGTCCACAGGTCCTGCTCAGTGACAATGGGACCAACTTCACATCTCATGTGATCTCAAGATTAAATGAGATAATGGGGATCAGTAAATTCATATCAGTACCTTACCAGCTGGAGACAAACAGACTGGTGGACCAAGTTAATGGAACGCTGGCAGTGACGCTGAGGAAGCTGGTTGCAGGAAGAACTTCCACATGAGGAATGTACCTGAGTTTGGTGACGTTTTCCTACAATATCAGTCATAATACATGATGAGAAAAATGACATTTGAGTTGCTATATGGGAGGAAGGCCGCGTTGCCACTGATTTATATTCAATGGTGGAACCAACATTGAGATTAGTGCCATGCAGTATCTGAACCAATTGATGAATATACTGATTAAAATGCAATTGCAAGCATTTGATACAGCTTTGAAGAAAAGTATACAAGCGAAAATGACAGAAGATAAGAACTGACTGGCCTTATCAAAATACCAAATAGGCGAAAGAGGTGCCTATTGTGATAAACATGGTTTCAGGAGAAAAAAAATTGGATGCGTTGTGGTTGGGTCCATTTGAGATTATAACCAAGGCGGCAATTGATGCCTACTCCATCAAGAATCTTTTAGATGGAGGGTAGTAATTTGAGTCCATGCTAAGTATTTAAAGCGATGAATCAAGGAAAATTAATAAAAAAGAGTTCCCAAAGGACCGCTGAACCATTAAGTTTGTTATGTCTTAATCATTTGGCCAAGTCTGAAAAAAGGACCTCTGAATCAATCTAGATGGTAAAGTCTTTAAAATAAGACCTTTGAACCATGAAAACTGGTAGGTATAAGTATAGCTAGGATTCAGTTTGAAGATAAAATAAAAAGATGGAACACTGAACCAAAACAAGGTCAAGTCCCATGAAAAGAAGAAAAATATCTCTCTCTCTCTCTCTCTCTCTTTTCTTTTTTTTTTTTTTCTTCTTTCTTTCTCTCTCTCTCTCTCTCTTTCTCTCTCTCTCTCTCTCTCTCTCTCTCTCTCTCTTTTTTTTTTGAAAGATTGATAAAAATATGGAAAAAATGTTATTAAAACCGCATAGAAAAACCAATTCTTTTTTATACCTTTATTTTTTATTGATTATCCTCCGTTTGGGGATGAAACAGCCTATGTCACCTCTTGGGTGATGGAGGATGGATCACAGTAGGAGTTTTTAACCCATCAAAATCTATGTGAGATCAGATGCTAGTGAGGGCTAGACCTACACAAAATTAAGTTCGTTGAGCAGACGCATATACCTGTGAGAAAGTGACTAGGGGGAGCGAAATAGAGACGTCAGAAGAAGCCAAATTCAATACCCAGAGCAGGGAGGGAAGCAACAGTACCATAAGAGGCAGTCGGTGAATAACCCTGAATAATTATGATATGGTACTTGAGCCAGAAGATTGGCCTTGAGCGCTTGCCAACGGGCTTCAGCAAGAACATCAGAAATATGGGCCAGCAACAAACAAGGGATACTAGTTGGGGGTTGCCAAATCATGGCCCCTATCAAATCTATCAGCGGAAAATACTGATGGGACATGCCAGAGATGAGATAGTCATGCAAGGAGTGAATGACATCCTGCAAGCGATGACTATGAGCTTCTCAGAAGCTGAAGCAGAAAGAGAAATGGAAATTGGGAGAAGCTGGAAGCTTTGTGGCCCAACTTTGAAGAACTTATCCATCAAAGCAAAGAGCATAATCTGCGATATCCCAATCTAGGATGTTTTCAAGATTGGAGGGGATTAGAGTTATGGACAAAGACTCAGTGACTTGGGCCCTTAATTACGCTTAGGGGAATTTGAAATATATGCTGTTGCCAATGGTGAGTCCGGTGGCCAAGACAGCTAGCTTGTAATATTGACCAAGTTGGAAGAGAAACTCTGGAAGCAAGTCTGATCCAGCGAGGAATAGATGATTAATAGCGAAGGGAATTACTTCAGGAGGTTCAAAATTGATGTTAGAAGTATCTGTGAAAGGAGCCAAATCCAGGAGAGTCTCAAAATATAACTTTGGAATTGACAACAGAGGAAGGATTGGCCACATGTCATTCAAGATTATTGCTAACCTGATTTCAGCGTAGTTGGTTACCATTTCCAGTAATTCCACAGAAGGACTAGCCACTGGTACTTGACTAGGAGTATGAGTCCTGGAAGGACCATAGAAAAGGTTATGTCATGCAGACAGACTCATCTGCTGGAAGAGCTGAAGATCTTGATCAGACAAACTATTGAGCAGCTGTTGGTACCGCAACTTGGACTTTGACATATGATCTGGATGAGAGGGGGATGTCAGACTTATATGATAGTCAACATTATGATTCCTGAAACCAATTAAGCTCCAATTTTGAAGAAAATAATCTCAAAATCAATGAGATAAGCTCTTCAGAGAAGAATTAAGAATGATATGAGCCAAGAGGTTATGAGAAGAAAATAACGAGGGTGAACATAAATGAGCATTCTTAATTGGGCTGTGTAACGAACATCAATGGCAAGAGTCTCCTGTTGAGGATGAGGAGAAAATCAGAAAATCGAGGATGCCAGACCAAGAATCCTGAATATGTCAGTGAGTCATAAGCCCTGATGCGGGAAAACCGGATCCAAGGATTAATATTGTCATAACTAAATTGATCAGCCTGGCATGACAGAAGGGCATGAAGATCACGCTCTGAGTAGGCATTAGTGAGGAGAAAGAGGAAGAGAGCCACATGCCGAAGGTCATCCTGAGTAGCGTTGAGTACTGATTGATTGTACTCCACTTGAACAAATGAAATATTTGACCAAGTGTCTGAAGCGATGTTCTCCTGCCCTAATCCTTTTCTCACTGGAAATCTAGGCAAGAGGGGGATGTGTTGAAGTTTTTAACCATATTCCTAACCAGCTAGATTATCAGGAATTTCTAAGGGATAATTCCTTAATGCAAAGTGAATTGGATATTGGTTGACCCTGATTTCAGGGTAACTATTTTCAGGATTTTGGGAGATTTGCCTGGTCATATCCATCGGGGATCAATCCAGATGAATATTTAAGATCTTATCGGGTGGAGTTGCTGATGAAATAGGGGCATCTGATAGTGATTAACTATCAGGTGTACCAATTATTATTGGTTAGGTTTCATCACTGACCAATTGGGAACTTAAGGAGTAAGTTGTGAGGCAAGTGATGCCGCCTGCAACTAGCAAATTGATCAGTTGGTTTACGACCTGCCTTAATGGGTAACAAGTCTCATTACCTAAGAAGGTCGCTTGCCAAATATGGTTGGTTTACTTGGATTGAGAGGAAAATGTTAGGGACACGTTTTCTGACTCTTTCCATTTTAGCCCTCAAGGATGTCCAATGATGAAATCCTAGCCAGGATGGGGAAGGCCATCACTTCTGAGATAAGGATAGGTGATAAAATGGCAATAGCTGCCATTTCATTGAGGAGGTGCCAACCAAGGGTTGGGCGCCAAATTTCCTACTATTAATTTCCTAGAATTCACTAATAAATAAAAATAAATTGCCAGATCAAAATTTACCATATCACAAATTATCACTTTTACTAGAGTATTAGCCTAGTAAACTTTATCAGAATCCATTTGTTCTATCCTTTCTCAGGGATATTATTGCTGTGTGTGATAATTGGGAGACTCTTTAATAAAAAGAGTAATGGATCTGAGTGGGGATCCAGAGAAGAAGCTGAATAAAATCAGGGAGAGCTGCCAACTGTGCGCCAAACCAGAGGAATTGTAAACAGGGATCTAAGAGTAGATCAAGTTAGTTGGTACAAGGGAACGAATCCCTATTCAAGACATTATAAGTATTTTGAGAGAATATACTGGCTGAGCGTTGGACTGAAATCTAATATTTCCTGTTGCGATTCTGATATGAATGGATGATAAGCCTAAGTTGTTATGATGGAATGGATGGAATCCGCTGAGATTGATATAAGTTATGATTATTTGAGCGCCTTGAAATGAGGCGATAATGGGTTGTTGAGAAATCACCTTGAATTAGGAGATTGTGAAATTAATGGATGAATAAATGACAGAACCAATGAGATATAGTGAATTGAATTGTCAAGCCATGAAAGCGGTATTGTCCAAAGTAGCTATGATATAAGTGAGATGAGATGATCAAGGAGGTTAGGTTGTTAATAGTTTAGAGTGAGCGGAACAGTGAGGATCCGCTGAGATATTTTAATAAATAAAAAAATATAGTGGGAGCAAGTGCTCCATATTTATTAAATAAGCTTATCCTGTTGTTTCAAGGGTAACAATCATTATATCGTTGGTCCTATTGCTCAGTGGGTCAAACCCTGTGTAAAATCCCTTATGGCATATTCAACAATTCCGCCAAATTTTATAACAGTGGTGCTCTCTACAGGGGACCCATTGATCAATCACATAAACTGATAAAAATTTCTCATGTGCTAGTCATGTCATATCAGGCTTGCTTTGCCAAGGAATCATCTTGAGACACTGGAACTGTTAAAATATACAGAACTCAAGCTTACCTTGGACGCTGTGCTTAAATGGAAGAAGGAGTTTCTGCAAGAAGGTTGTTTTGATAAGCTGCCTCCATTTGATGACGATGGGAACAACTTGGATTCTTTAAGTGATTTGAGTTTGCAGTATAAGGATATTTAGATTGGCATAAAGCCAAAATACTAATGTCCGCTCTGGATGTTGGAAGCGCTGACCAAGTTACTTGCTATCTTCCCAACAGTTCCATTACCTATCAAAAGTGAAGGATACTGTGCTGTGGTTGTTTGGAGGAGCTTCAAAATTGGCGCAGCAGAAGGCTGAGTTCCTAACCATTGGGTTTCAACATAATGAGACCCTCACTGCGTTTGCTGATCGTTTTTTAGCAGAAGCCCATGTGTTAATTGGGGCAGAAATTTTAACTGAATGTGACATAATAATAGCTTTAACCTCCAAGTGAAACCATACCGTGAGCTTTTTAATGCCATGGCTCCATATTTAGAGGTTGACTTTTGGAATCTCCCTTAATTGGGGGAAGCCCTGACTAGGGGTCTCAACCTGCCTCCAGGTGGATGCCAGATTGGGCTCCCCATTAGCTTAGGGTAAGCCCAATATGAAGTATTGGGGACTGACTCTAATAATTAAGTTATCGTTTATTTAATTTAATTTGGCACTAGTGACTAATGCTGAGTATGCCAACCACTAAATTGGGTCATGGCGAAATCCCTTTTGTCACTCGCACCCAATTAATTATCCTTTTCAGGTGCACTGGCAACTTATGCTGAGGATGTGCCCATTACCCTTATAATATTCGTTCATTTTCTTGTTCGTCGTCAGCAATCAATGCCAAAACTTTCTGATCCTTTCCTTCTCAATCCATCAAAATCATATAAATACCTTGAGGATCATTTCAATAAAGCACCATTTCTTCCAATTCCTTTTCCATTTTTAGCCTTTCTTTGGGCCTTGATGGCCTTTTAACTCACTAGGGGCTTTGGGGCCCTGTTAATAGGGATTGGGTTGGAGTTCCTCCTCTAATAGGGATTGGGTTGGAGTTCCTCCTCTGAAAACCTGACATTGATGTAACTTTACTTAAACTTGTTTGAATTCTATGATTTCTATCCACTACTTTCCCTCAACCCAGTATAGAGTGGAAACTTATCGCCTTCGCTGCTAGCCTTGTTTATTTGGAGGAATTATACCTCCCCGGTCAGCATCCAGTTGGCATCCCCTGGCCTTATTGTTATTACAAGCCTCACTTCCAACCAAGTTGCCAACAGCAGTTCACCTATCAGGAGGGGCCTGGTTACACTGTTCAATATCAGCCCAACTTTTGAGGTGGTCCATTTTACAACAATCAAGGACGCAGGTCTTATGGGGTCAATTGCTTTTTGTGCGGTCACTCTGGGCACATGGCTAAGAGTTGTCATAATTGTCAGGTCCAGTACTTACCGTGGAAGCAATACAATTAGGGAAAAGTCAGAGCGGAGTAGAGATGGGACTCTCTACCCCGCTATTCTGACTCAAAACGTCCCACCTGAACCTATTCCTGTACAATCAGCGGAAGATTATCAGTATGATGACGCCTTATTATATCAGCAGCCAGTTGGCAGGGTAAATGTGCTGATACAAATGCAATTCATGGACATGGTGGAAGCAGGCTCCCAGTAGCAACCAAAGCCTAATGCTTGTCAATTGTTCGATTACCTTTCTACAGATGAACCAGATCCATTAACTGATGCACTTCTCTTAAAAGGGGTTAACGCGGGCCTCCTTGTGGATGCTATTGTAAAAGAATACCTTAAAGTGGGGAAGGGTATTATGAACTTCCTTGGAAAAAGAGATCCTTTAAATGTCCATGTTTTAAAACAATCAAATAGCCTTACTCTGAGTGTACTTACTATGACACTGTCATAGCAAAAACCCAAGTTTGTGCGATACTTGATACAGGTGCCCCAATAAATATAGTGTCCTCAAAGTTTGTGTCAAAGTTAGAATTAAAGCCTGATGTAGAGCATCATATGGTGTATGGGACCACAGGCGCAGAAAGCACAGTTTATGAAGAAGCATACAGCGCGCTACCCTTGTGGTTTACGTCAATTGTCATTGTAGCTCCAGCTATAGTGCTGCCAAACAATAACTATGACCTGTTAATTGAAACCGCTTTTATGCGCCACTTTGGGGCTGTTGTTGATATGACATCGGAGACATTTAAATTTTCTGGGGCAGCGGCCCAGTCTACTTCACTTCTAGCGGAATGCCAAAGAATCTGGTACACATGAGTCACATTAACCTTGCATATGGTGATGGGGTGGTTTTGGTTCGCTATCATCGACTAAAAAGCAAGACCCAGGCCCTTCCTCACCAAATTTATGAATATCAAGGGCTACCGCTTAGAGCCGCTGGTTCTATATCTATTCCCTCTGGACACCAAGTAATCATAAGCACTGAGTTAGAGGTGGAAGTGCCTGATGGGCTATATGGGGAGGTCATTGGGCCCTATCAGTGATCACAGATCAAGCCCCATGTGGCCTCAGGCGTTATACTTCCAGGGCATGGGGAGATCAAGGTCCTGGTAGCAAATCTTCAGGATAAACCAATGTAAATCTGAAGACACCAAATAGTCGCATATCTACATCTCATCCCAGTTGAAGAAGTCCTCTGGGTTCATGAGCTCGCTTCATTGGATGATTTTAGTCTGCCCATTGAATCACATCTGGGAGTAATGGCGGTTGTACTGCGTGAAAATTTTTGAGGTTAACAAAAGACCAGAAAGATCAAGCGGAAGCTAAATAAAAAACAAAGAGATCTTTGCTGTCAATGTTCATGATTTAGGGTGCGCACAAGTAGTGATCCATCAAGTGGACACTGGGGATCACCCCCCATCAGATCTTGGCCAATCAGCTGATCTAGAGCAGCGGAAGAAGTTTTCATAGCAGAAATCGATAAACTGTTGAAGCAAGGAATGATTGAACCATCGAAGGGCCCATGGGCTTCCCCTGTTCTAATTGTCAAAAAGAAGGATGCTACCAACAGGGTAGTAATAGACTACTGCAAGCTCAACAGTAATACAAAATGGACTCATACTTCTGCCACAAATTGATGATGCGTTGGACCAGTTGGGGAGAGCTCATTACTTCTCCACAATGGATTTAATGTCTAACTATTGGAAGATTGAGTTACCTGCAGCGGAACAAGAGAAATGCGCCATTTACACGTCAAAAGGGCTTTTTCAACTGACACGTATGCCACAAGGGTTAGGTAATGCCCCAGCTACTTTCCAACGGGTGATGAACACCATCCTTGGAAATTTGAAGCTGTCATCCGTTCTTGTATACCTTGACAATATCAACGTTTTCTATCGCACATCTCTGAGCACCTTAACTATTTGGAAAAGTATTCCGCCGGTTGGCTGAGGCCAACATCAAAATAAAACCCCAGAAATGCCACTTTTGAAGGATCAGCTAGAGTACCTTGGGTTTGTACTTGATGCAACAGGGCTGAAGACCCAACCAGCTAAGGTAGAGCCATTTGGAAAATGACTACACCAAGAAGTAAGCGAGATATAAAAGTATTTTTAGGGTTGGTTGGCTACTATTGCCGCTTCATTATAAACTTTAGCTGTATTGGAGTTCTGCTGTTTGAATTATTAAAAAAGGATGCCACGTTTGAATGGACGGAACACTGTCAACGCTTCTTTGATACTCTTCAAACAGCGTATATCAATTCACCAATGCTACGCTACCCAAATTTTGAAAAAGAATCTATTGTATAGATGGATGAATTTCTTTCCACTGTGGGGGCAGTTATGTCCCAAAAAGATGATGAGGGGGAGGAGCACCCAGTGGTGTACTGCAGCCGAAGGCTGAATAGCTATGAACGTAATTATACTGTGACTGAGTGGGAATGCTTAGCAGCGATTTATGTTTACAAGAAATTCAGATTATATTTGTATGGTGTAAAGCTTAAAGTTGTAATGGATCACGCCTCATTACGCTGACTGCTGAATCTTAAGGAGTATGAGGGCCGTCTGGCATATGGGCCCTTAAACTACAGGCTTACAACTTCGAGATCCTACACTGACCAGGAGCAAAACACCAGAATGCTGATTGCTTGTCAAGGCTACCAACTATTGCAGTTACAGCGGATCTGAGCGATATTATGTATGACAAGATGCTCAGCGGAAAGTATGATGATGAGCTGACCCAAGTCATTAAGGCGTTGAATGAAATGCGAGACAATACTTTCCAGCGGATGATGAGTTGTACAATTGGATTGGCAACTCAACAGTAAAATTTCTGAGACCTCAACGCGGCCTAACATTATAAAGAGCACACATAGGGCATTTGAGCATGGTGGCATGTGCAAGACATTGTAATTATCGTGGCCTTGGTATGACTGGGAAAGCATGAACTTCGATGTGTTTGATACTATCTCCTCCTGTCACCAGTGCCAAGTGGAAAAGCCGATCCACCAGAAGTCCTCATACCAGTTAGTGAAGCCGACCTTTGCTTGGCATATGGTTTCCCTTGATGTTGGCGGCCCCCTGACAATGGGAGCTAACTGGTCCAAGTATATCCTGGTGGCGTTTGATCACTTGACCAGGTTGGTTGAGGCTCAGGCCATTCAGGATCTGGGGGCAGTTAATGTGGCTAAGTTTGTAATGGAATGCATCATTCAGCATAACAGCTGCCCGCAGTTTATCCTTACCAACAACGGCGCTAATTTTACCTCACACATAATTCTCAAGCTCAACGAAATGATGGCCATCCGCGGGGATCTAACAACCCCATATCACCTCAAGTCCAAAGGAATGGTTGAACGGGTTAATGGGACCATGGTGAACATACTAAAGAAGTTGTTTATGGATAGGCCCTCTGATTGGAGTACCCTCCTTTCTACTGCAGTGTTTGCCTAAAACATTAGCTGCCATTCTGCTATGGGGAAAAGCCTATTCTGATTGCTTTATGGATGGCACCCCACTCTGCCTGCGCTTCTATATGCTTGTGTAGAGGACACCGGAAGAATGAATCTGCAACGCTATTTGTCCACCCCAATGAATATGATGATTAGATTGCAAAACAAAGCGTACTCTTTTATCTTAGCCTGGAAACCAGGAACCAGGCTGCTGATCTTGTATGGTGAAGTTGCCTAGCACAGTTCAAAGATGGATACATGGTCCTATTCCATGATCAACATGGGTTCAGGCGGAAACACAATTTGGCAATATCTGGATTGTACTATTTAAAGTTATTGAGAAGACTAGTGTGGACGCATATACTATCAAGGATCCTGCTAGGGGTCAGATCATCAACCACTTGCATGCAAAGTTCCTCCAGGTGTATAAGCAATAGGAGCCTTATTGTCCAGTCAAAGGGGGGTAATGTCATGATTCTGATATGACTGGATGATAAGTCCTAAGCTGTTATGATGGAATAGATGGAATCCGCTGAGATTGATATGAGTTATGATTATTTGAACGCCTTGAAATGAGGCGATATTGGGTTGTTAGGAAATCGCCTTGAATTAGGCTATTGTAAAATTAACAAATGAATGATTATCAAAACCAATGAGATATTGCGAATTGAATTACTAAGCCATGAAAGCGGTATCATCCAAAGTTGCTATGATATAAGTGAGATGAGATGATTGAGGAGGTTAGGTTGTTAATAGTTTAGAGTGAGCAGAACAGTGAGGATCCACTGTAGTTATTATATTAAATAAAAAGAGTATAGTGGGAGCAAGTGCTCCATATTTATTAAATAAGTTTATTCTGCTGTTTCAAGGACAACAATAATCATATCGTTGGTCCTATTGCTCAGTGGGTCAAACCCTGTGTAAAATCCCTTACGGCGTATCTCAACGATTCCACCAAATTTAATAACACTTCCATTCAACTATGGATAATAGTTGCCATACTATTATCAAACGATTATATCAACTACTATACAACGCGGATATTTGCACAAATCCTGAACCTGTGCAAATAAAAAATCAATAGGGCTATTAGCTAAGAATAATCAATATCCATTAAATTTTTACACACTTTCTCATGTACATCTTTAACATTACTGGTATATTTTTTGAGCTAATAAATCTAGGACTTCAGGTTCTCTTCCGTATAAGGTCTTGAAAAGAAACACTTTGTTAATCTGATGAAAACTTATCCAGTAAGCCATCAAAGCACTTTGGAGGTATTGGTCCCAGTGTAATGTTTGACAGTGGCCATCTTGCATCGTATTTAGACCAGCATTTCATTTGCTCTTTCTACATTCTCATTAGTTGATGGGTTTTAAGTGCTGAGAAAAGTTGTTGAGTTCCCATGCTCGTAGCTAAGATCCTCACAACTCTTAAAATAAAGTTCTTCCCATTATCGCATAGTAGAATCTGTAGGCAGCCGTGCCTAGTAGATATATTTTGATACCAAGAGTTAGCAGTAACTTTAGCGGTCTGTGAAGAAATGGCAATTGCTTTGAACCACTTCATGAAATGATCAATCCCTACTAGGAAAGATCGATTTCCTTTTATGGATTCTGGTAATGACCTATGGCTTCTAAACTGATACTATGAAATGGCTGTGAGGGGTCATGGGATATCTTGCCTTGGCAATATGCGGTGTCAGCTTTTTACAAGTGAGCAATTGTCTAATAAAATCCACTAAAGAGTCCAGTATTCCTTCTCAAAGTAGCAATCTTTGATCCATTCATAAATTTCTATGGCTCCTCCATGGCCTAAGGTATTGTAGCTTCCATTATAACTGGTATCCATTTCAAAGGTCGCAAGTAAGGTGGCTATTAGATTCAAAATTAGTTGTAAAGTAATTTGTCAAGAACCTTCATAATTCAGGCATGCCATTTGAGCATCTTCTGCATTGGTTCATTTTCATCCTCTAAGAGTCTTTCTTCATGAGTAGGTCATGTAACCATTCAGGTTTCTATTGTCAAGATATAGAAGTGGCAAACTTTTCTTTCTCGTTGCAAACACTATTGCAACCTATTCAATTCAAGACTGAATCTAGTTTGATAATCTCACAGAGGAGATTAGTCTGCAATCATGTCAGGGAGCAGTTGGGCAAGCAAGGTAAGAGGAGCAGGTGGAAGGCCCGCGGCCTCCAACATTTGAAAACGCCCCGGAGAATCTGGCGGAATAGATAAAAATCTTAAAAAAACTGGCGGTCACGATTTCCCCGGAGATACTCACATGGCAAGCATGATGCAACCAGTACATCAACACGCCACACTCCCAACCACTTTCATCGGTGAAATTTGGAGTTCGCGTGTATCTGGACATCCAAAAAACGGCCTTATGAAAAAAATTTTGTGAAGATGTACACAAAATTTTCCCGACTGCGGTGTACATTGCACCTCACTCCATGTCATGCAGTTGGCTGGACCTAGGTTTTGAAAGCAAAAAAGCAGCAGACGAGGCTGCAGTGGTGCGCATAGTGATCGACCTCCCTGAAGGGCAACAGGTCATCAAAACCAAATGCAACAGATGGACAAAATCAAACCAAATTTTACTCATGTTTGACTTCTTGCCTACTATGGTAAAATGTGACATTTTGGAACAACACCTGAAAGATGGTCTCACCATATATGGCGAAATAAAATATTTTGAAATGCAACGCTTCATGCTGATGCCACACCTGTGCACCGGCAAAGCCATTGCAGTTCTGACCTCAACTGAGGAGATTGTGAAGGACCTAACCCAGATCCCGCACTCCACTTTTATTGATATCACAGGGCATACCACCCACCCATTCCAGGTGACCGTGGACAGCGCGCCCCCCATTTGCACCCACTGTGATGCGTTTGGCCACAAGGCGCACGCATTCCCCATCAAGGAGGGTGTCACATTCCAAGAGCACCCCTCAGTGGCCATGGCTAATGGAGAGGCGCACTACGAACCAACTGCAAGCACCAAGGAGGCTTTCCCATGGGGAGCACAAGGCTGCTACCTATTGGTAAAGCCTATCTCCCCACAAGATTGGAAGAAGGCTAAGCAGGCCCATAGGGCCGCGGCCAAGGAAATGGCCAAGGCTACCACCACCATCCCACACTCACAACGCCAGGAGGACATGGAAACCTTTGCAGCAGAAGCAACTTGGGAATCCATCAACCAATCAGATTAGGAAGCCCATGCCAAGCGGGCCACTCAATCTGAGGATCTGGTGGGAGACTCAATCTCACCCAATCATTGCACCCAAGCTCCAGCCAAAACTGACTTGGGACCTATCCCAACTGAAAAAATTTTCTTTGACCCGCTTGACGGTGCACCAAACACATCCGCACCGCAAGAAATTCGTCTGACATCAGGAAAAAAAAAGCAAAGGCCAAAGCCAATGTGACTCTTTCCGCAAAAATCAACAAAAACTCCAATAGCGTTGCTGCTAACACCTGCGCTGCTGTGAAAGCCCGTGGGGACCTAGAAGAGGCTGGTGGGCCCAGGGGCCCACCCCCTCGCACCTAAGGTGCAATGGGGGAAACCTTCACTTTAGGGATGTTGAATATCGCTGGACTCAAGGCCTCCCCATCCCAGGATAGGAAACTGAGTTTTTTACAACACAATTTACCTGTGGATATCCTGGCCATCCAGGAGTCCCACTGCCCACGAGGTTCCGAGGAAACTTGAAAAACAATGCTCCTCCCATACCTATCCTTTTGGTCGATGCACTGTGGGGTGCTAATTCAGAAAAATAATTTTTTCAAATTTGTATTCTCAGAAACATTCCTAAATGGCTGAGTGCTTGTTGTCACCTTCTCATGGGCTGACGTAGCACACGCAATTGTCAACATCTATGCCCCAAATGGTGCACACGAGCATCAGAAATTTTTCTCATCAGTCAAATCCCTCCCACTACCCCCAGACTCCTTCATAGTTGGTGACATAAACTGTTGGCTAAACAAACCAACGGACCAGTGGCCTTCCTCACCCCATGCCCCCCAGGGTCATGTAGAGCTATGCGTTCTAAAGGCCACTTTTGGGTTAATGGATGCACTGCCATGGCA